>QLPC01006666.1:0-15568 GCA_003314055.1 Lactifluus hygrophoroides | reverse complement strand
TGAACTTCACGATGCGGCCCTTCACATTATTGGTACGGAAAGTTGCGATGGTGTCCCTCGTGTGGGTAAACAATGACAGGAGGAAATGACACGCCCTAGTAAATGACGTGGTTTCCATATCCATATCTGGACCCGTGATGTTACACGGGGTGAGGAAGTCGCGAACAACATCATCGGCGGGCGGGAAGCCTATAAGACTTTTAGATGGACTGTCAAGGTTAAAAATGGGATGAGAAGCACCGTGTGTACCACAGCCACGAAGATTGATAGGAATCAAAAAGCATTCTTTTGATAATTCATCGAGCATGCGTGATTTCCCCATTCCAGAGGATTGGATGATGGGGCAGAAGCGTGCGTTGGAACCTGGCCGACCGATTTGTTCCTTAACATGCTCCTTAAGCCCCTCCAGCGAGCTCCTGTCGACGAAGTCTGCTTTCCAGGCAAGTTCGACAGCTATGTAACGAAAGTGATATTAATATGCACTGTCATAGATTTATATTTGGGACTGACCTTTTTCTGACGATTTTCGTGGAACAAACATCTCTGATGGTACGAATGGACCTATACGCAATATAATCATCAGCATTTTTGATAGGAAGCAGGAGAGAACAGAGGTGTTACGGTGTGGCGGAGGATTGGAGGGTACTTCGGTCCAAAAGATGTCTTTAAAAGGACAAGGGTTGAAAACCTGTTTCATCCGAGCGTGATGAACATACCGTGAAGGAACAGATCCCTCCAGCCATTCAAGTCCGCATCCTCCTTATTCGCTACATTTCTTACTACATCAGCAATTTCTTTTATTGCTTTTTCATGAGTAGCGTTCAAGTTCCGAACGAATACAGCATGGGTGACCATATCTTTAGGACGAGGGCCATTTGTCTCAGGAAAGATTGACATTCGAACAAGGAGATGAGCAAGCTCCAATATGATTTTATCTTCGACTTGGACATGATTGGGGCCGACAGAAGACTTAAACTTCTGTTTCACGTCAGAGATGAGCTCTGGCGAAAGAAGCGCAATTTTCAATTGGGTATCGCCCTTGGAGTCAGGAACATCTTCAGTTGCCACAGTGCAAATCCTTGTGATGGAAGCTGGAAGGTCAGGCGTTTGTTGGTAGCCAATTTGAGGGGGTGCAGGAAAAGACGAGGGAGAGTATTCTGGCCGGGCCTTGGTTCTCTTCGGCGCACGACCAGGGGCTGACCCTGAGCGCTTCTCTCTCGGCATGTCAGATGTAAATTGACTGGGTTTAATGACAGAAATGGTGGAAATAGAAGTTTAGCAGGTTATGTGTTACGTAGGACTTGTGCAACTAGCCACCGCGGGCTGGTGGAGCAACAACAGGAGTCACTCGGCGCCAACTGACCGTGACGCCGAGCCGAGCCGGGTCTCCTGCTGCTAATTCACGCCTCATCACTGCATCACCCCTTTTGCTATTGACCATAGCACTTACAGAGGACACCCTCCTTGGTGACACCTGCTCAGCTGCAAGACCATGTGCATGGCTGAGGTCGTGGCTCCAGTTTGAATTAAGTCCTGCCCCCCACCGCCCGGCGGTCTGATCAATTATCTATCGCCCTCCCCGTAGAAGTGGAGAACTCGGCCAGAACGAGAAGGCAACCATTTATCGTAGTGCGCGTCTATCCCCATCATCCCTGATCCCTGATCCATCTTTTGTCCGAGTCGCGGTGGTCATGGCCACAATCTCCGCGACCAGCGCCTAAATCACCCCCTCACTCGCCACGACCACGAGCACAGAGGCGATTAGTCTGAGCCTCCACACCATACACCATCTGTGGCACGTTCTAGGCGGCACCCTACCGCAACGAAGCATTCGCGCCATCTCCAAGTCCTCCACCATGTTTCTGACCACTCGCTTGAGCGTTCCACTGCCAAACCCCTTCAGCGCTTACGAGTCACCAGAGAGGTTTGCCTGCACGTCCTTGAAAAGCATCACAGCGACTCTACTCCACTCTCATCTTCTTATTCAGATGTACGTTCACTGGCTACGTTGGCGCCGTCCCTTCATACTGGACCCCCCTCATCCGCGTATTAGAGCATTTACGTTACCTTTTTGCGAATGGATCTGGCACTGGTCCTCGATTGTGACCTCTATCAAACAGGCGATTCGTGCTGCTATGCTGTACAGTATCGAGAAGCGACCACAGATAATACACCTGATTCTTCCAAAATATATCTTAAAAAGAATGTGGGTCAAGCTCCAAAACTAGTCCATCCAAGCGCAATAAACATACCATGAAGGAACACGCCCCTCCAGTTATCCAAGTCCTCACTCTTCTCAATCATTTCCTTTTTCACTAGGTCGATAACTTCGTTTGTTTTGTTTTTGTGAGTAGAATTCTGAGAGAATACGGCATTCTCGACGACGGTACCCAAATCGTTGGGACAACGGTCATTTAACGTGAGAACAAGATTAAGGAGCCAATGGATAGATGGAGGTATGAATTTGTCGAGGGTATTAGTAGTGGTACAAGCCATAATCTTTTCTTCAAGTCAGAGACGGTCCCGTCTGAAAGAAATGGTGTGGTTGATTGAGGGTTGCCTTCGGACTCTGCAACGCCTCCTGCTGCAAAATATCCTGTTGCCCCAGTTCTAGAAGGTCCGGGAGACGATGAAGAGTACTCTGGCTAAGCCCTAGCGCTCTTCTGCTCATTACCAGACGGTAACTTTGAACGCTGCTTCGGTGCCAAATGCTAATGGACTGTTTGTTGATGAAAAAAAAAGCTCGGAGTGGCAGAAATAGACTTCGGGTGAACGGTGATGTATGATTTATGCCAATAACTACCCGCCGGAGTCTCGTGGGCTGGAGGAGTGTGGAATGCGTATCAAGATTCTCTTCAGTTCAGTGTTCACGGGCTCAGAGCTACGTGGGATAACAGCCTAGCAAACTTAGCAGCCTCAGATTAACACAAGCCAGCAGCCAGCCCGACCCCAAGCAATTGATGGTCAGGCTTCAGTCGAGCTGGCTGCTATAGCAAAATCTCTTGTTGTACGATGCCTGCGCGGGCAAGTCAAACTGCGCCGTCGTGACCCTTGTGGGCGCTCCGACTGTTCAGAATTTCAAATATCACCACCTTACATCGACACTGAGCGCGGTCAGCCTTCTCTCCCCCTCTCCTTTCGCACTTTCGCAAGCCAAAGTCTCAAGCTAGTTATCTCGTGACGGCGCCCTAATAGTGGTAGCGGCGTCAAGCAGCAGCCGAGAGTTACCTCGCCTTTGTGTATGCGCTCGAGGTTGCCGTGTACGGTTAGCCCCTCAACCCGAAAACTGTCCTCTAGCTTGCGCTCACGGACATGGTCGCGACGCTACCATCATCTCTGTGCGTTTCTCTCTCCATTTCCTCCTTACGAATTTCTTTAGGCGTATTCGACCAACCCGTTCCTCAAGCCGCACACCCGCTCGACGCCCGACCGACCACGTCCTGACCGTTGGCGACCACAATGGACCCCTTTTCGTCGATATATTGACGAAGTTGGGCGCGTTGCGGGCATGTTTCCCATAGTTCGTAATGAAAACGGGATTCCCCTTTAGCTTTGTACTGTCAATGGTATGGACGAACATCTAGTTTTCGGTTCCCTGGTGGCCTGTTGTGCCTGTGGTCTGGTTCGGCACACTGTCGCAGTTTCGTGAGTTCAAAACTGCGAGGGGTTGGCGTGACTTTCGAATGCAAAGTTAAACGAACCTAGAAGGAGATCATGCCTTTTAGTTGACTCAGCTCTCACCAGACTACAAGAGTTGAGACAGATACGAGGCACACATTTACTTCATTCTATTTGACGTTGCGCTGTTATATATACACGAAGTTTGCTAATATGTTATGCTATGCGTTGAGTATTCGATTGTATATGGTGATACTTGGTACAGTGCATGAAAACGACGAGTGCAGCAAAGAAATGCAAATCACAATGATACCAGTATTGTCGAAAAGGAGGAAGGGGTAGTTTGGATAACCTCAGGCGAGTGAGAGCCCATTGACGGCCTCCCCAGTCCCATCGACCTCCCGATCTTCACCATCCACTCGTCTGTTCATACGTATGGGTCGCGTGATCGGACTTGCAAGGCCCATCGAAGCACGCATCGTGGGACTTGCAAATGGCAGAGTTCCGCTGTGTGAGATAGGCGACGATGAGACGGACCCCGCCGCAGAAGATGGTATAGGTATGGGAATGGGTCCACGGGATGATGAGCCCGAGCGGGGAATGTATATCGGGGAAAGAGACGTGTGGTTCTCACGTAGGAAGGAGACGGAAGGGGAGACAGCGCGGCGTTTAGACGAAGTCGGATACGGATCAAAGCGGTCGTCATCTGTATATCCGCAGGCTTGCGTCAGCAACGGAGATAAGAATGAATGGGGAAAAACTCGCATTTTCGTTTGCTTGTGCGCACGGCAGATGATGCCGTTGGTGGAGGTGTGTACCTCCACTGATGAAGCGAGGCTGCGGCAG
This sequence comes from Lactifluus hygrophoroides, assembly GCA_003314055.1. Taxonomy (NCBI): domain Eukaryota; kingdom Fungi; phylum Basidiomycota; class Agaricomycetes; order Russulales; family Russulaceae; genus Lactifluus; species Lactifluus hygrophoroides. The sequence goes on along the minus strand of QLPC01006666.1, from coordinate 11,104 downwards.
GTGAACCAAACAAAGATGGGGGCTATATCATCCGCATGGTATCAGCATGCATCAGAAAATATGACAAAGGGCGGCCTGTACCATGTCAACGTCCATTGCAGCGCCGGGGCTATCAATGAGTGGGTCATCACCGCACAGGCTCCCGCTCACGCTGGGTGCAGGGGTGCGTGTCCTGATCGTGATCTGTTCTTGCGTCAAGGGCGCAAAGGCAAATGGGATGCTATCTGCCTCTTCATAATCACTGTCATCGCTGGGGGTCTGGCAGCGCTGAATGTCCCGCTCCTCAGAAACTTCTTCGGGATAACGGCCTCTGTCTGAGAGAGCTCGAGGGGTGCGCGGCCGCATAGGCAGCTCGGAGAACGAGGCGACGAGGCGCTGGAACTGTGCCTCGGATTTAACCTCGTTCTCATCCGGGCGAGAGGATTCCCTGACTAGATTCAGAATACGCGGAAGTTTGAGCTGGAGTTAACGACGTCATGTCAATGAAAACCATGGCTCTGCGGAACATTGTCACGTGACATACTGGGTGAGAGAGGCGGCGAAGATGCGGCAGATATGAGGACTCGGAGATGACGTCCATGCTGGATGAAGATGGATTTCGCGGGGGTGGTGTTTGAGGTCGGCTTGTTTTCATTGCGCTGTCACTATCTGTACCTGCGTCCTTATCTGCCTCGCTACCATTGAGTGGGGGTGTGGCGTTCTCCGAGCCCTCAGAGGTGGAACCAGAGTCTGCCCATATACGCTCCCGATCGACGTCTGAGGCAGAGGAGGGACGCAATGGCGAAGAAACAGATGTAGCTAATGGGCTTGTTAGGCGCGAATCGGATATGTATTTGGGTGCAAGCAAACTGGGCCGGCGAAAGCGAAACAAGAGGGGGTTCAGGCCCGTGAAGTCATCGCTGGGTGACTGAAGGGGAGATGAAGAAGCTCGGAGGGCAAAGTCCGTAGTCGACGCGGGAAGAGAAGGCCTTGGGCGGTGGGGGCTTTTGGACATGATGAAATGAGTAAATCACGCAGTGAAAGGTGCATCAGGGTGACAAGTGATTTAACCCGTAACAGCATTCACCCACCACAAGCAGTCCGCCCCGCCCCGGGCCGCTGTTACGAGATGAATTCTATTCGCCTGGCCGTGCACGTTTGGGGGTACAAGTACAGTTGCACCATCGCTATGGCATGTGTTATACAAAGTATTGCCTTCCTATCTCCACAAGTCACAGTATTAGTTGTCGCGAAGCGTCTCGATTTGATACAATTACTACTGGTCCTTGTAATCTACCACTGTGACTATTAATATTGGGGAATTCATCTGCGCCAATGCGTGGGCCACAGGCGGGCACATCCAGTCGGCTATTCATCCATGCTCCATGAGGCAAGTTCAAGTTGGTGTCATAGACGCCCCGCGTCGCCTGGGCTGACGGCGCACACCAACACTCAGGCTCACAGTGTTTACATGTTTAAATTGATGGGTTGCATAACGCATGACAGATGTAGAAGGATCAAATAGCCTGATTGTTTCAGCCATTCCAGCCACTTGAGATTGTCCGTGTTGTCAATCAGCTTTGAGACCGCTACTGCTTTCAAAGCGCAAGAGACCAGGTGCGGGCTGTATGTGCTTCCTAATGAGGTAGACATATTCCAGGGACATTTTCCAAGCGCTGGGTGACGTTCATCAGAAATTGCAGAAATTGCACATATCTAAGCCTCGTGGTGGCTAGAACTGTTTAGGATACAAGTGGTTCCTTGATGTATCCTGATAATCCCCAACTTTACGGGATGTCACACTCGAGGATGTCATCTGCGGGTGGTAAAGAATCAAGAATACTCATCTTCGGGCCCGAATACTGATACGCGGTCACGGCGGTTCGGAATTGCAAACCCGCTGTTTTGAATTCCCCTTTCTACCACATTCAAAAGTTCCCAACCTCTATAGCGTTAGCATGAACGGTTCGGCGTTGTCATCTTGATGATTGTTGATGCCATAATTGGGCAGCGCGCTACGATCGTGACCCGGTTTGAAAAGCCAGATGACATCCCATCGGGAACAATATCACGACACGCGTTGCAGCTGGGACGCGTGTCGCGGCCCGAGACAAAGCATTATGAATGCTGTGATATCAACGAAAACCTTACGCGTTCTCATGGCCAGATATTCACACCGCCCTGTCTCGTAACATATTAGATTCCCTCATTCGTACTTCTCGCATAGGCGTAGTAAACATAGAAGTCGTCGGAATTGAAAGTGCCCATAAGTTAACACGTCACTGCTTAGACACCACCCTTGATTAAATCAAACAGGACCTTTCCAGATAGAAAACCTAGAACTAAGGATGATCTTGTCAGGAATCTTATGTTAATAAGGAGGAAACTGCTCTTACTAATCTGTGTAAGGGCAGCGAGAGATCCGCCTGGTGCACGCTGGACGAAGGGGAACCTATTCAAAATTGTTGATCAGGAGTGTTTAAGAATTATTTACCTTGGACGGGTCCCCAGAACCATAACCAAGTGTGAAAATAACGCGAAACACGGTCCAGAGTGCGCATCCCACAGCGGCAGGGATAGGGTAATGAAGAGAGCTAATGAGAGTTCTAGTTGTCGTAAACATAATCATGAGTTCAGGAACTGCGCGGAGATGAAAAATAGACCTACCCCGTGACAATCACAGGGATGTTCTCAAGTGTATGCTGATGTACACCTGCGAAATCCCCCGTTGAGAAAGGGAGAAGAAAATAAGAGCCAAAACGAGGCCTCACGCTGCTTGCAGTTAAAAATGAACGCATCCTTCGACGATTCTTCATCCGCTTTCTCAGCGTACGCTGGGTCGTATGCTGTTAGGCCAAAGACCAAAAGATGATCTATCACAATACAACTCACCTCGAGGGTACGGTACATTTGCTCTTTTCCTCGCATTTCCCGCAGAGATGGCCTGCCACTGCAACAAAGCCGCTACGGACGCGAGAGACGCGGCAACCCAAGAAAATCTGGGAATACGTGAGCTACGATTGTTCAAGGATAATAAACGGGAGAGGGCTTCACCCTGGAGGAACGTAGATCGTTGACATGGATATGCTCAAGACGGCGAGTTCGGCTGATCATTGTCGACATGCAGGGACTGCTTTTATACCGAGCAAGGGGGAGCGCCGTTCCTTAGCTGGATGTAGCAAGTGGTCGATGCGACAATACAATACGATTGACATAAGCAGATGTGCGTCAGCGGGATCTTCTCGGCCATGCCCGACGGGTCACAGTACCACTCCCGACGGGTGTCCCTTCAAGCTTCAGACATGCCAAAACGTGAAGCCGGCGACATACCGCCAGGACCCGGAAAAGTCAGCCGCAGCGTTAGCGGGCAGGTGCGCGAAAAACCCACCGAAGATGAGATGGGGGAGTTTGAGGACGCCTGGGAAGACGAGATTGACGATGAGGATGGGCCTCAGGGAGACGGTGCGTGCGATCTTCTCGGAATAAGCACCTACATGCTGAAAGACGCGATGCTCGTGTAGTTATGGAGGTTGACGACCAAGTCATGCCTCCGATCGAGGAGTCCGACGAAAAGCCTCAGGCGCCTAACGTGTTCATCCCAGGCTTACACACCCTTGGCAAGGATGAGGTCCTCGAACCCGACGACTCTGTGTATATAATGCGGCATACGTTGAATACAACTTGGCCTTGCCTTTCATTCGACGTACTCCGTGATGACGAGGGCGATCAACGGCAGCGCTTCCCCGTAAGCGCATACATAGTCGCAGGAACACAAGCAGATACCGCGAAGAACAACAAGCTAACTGTCTTCAAGATGACGCAGCTACACAAAACACAAAAGGATGGAGGTGCGCCTGTCTGTTCTCCATTTCTGCTCACTCTTTAGTGGATGTCGCCTTACATTGCCAGAGAGCGATGACTCTGATAGTGACGATGAGGACGACGAGGACAATCTGGACGAGGACGCTGTCCTCGACTATCGCTCAGTCACACACTTTGGTTGCGTGAATCGGGTTCGCGCCCAACCCCTTTCGCCTGGGCAGCCCCTCTCCGCGCCGTCGCTACCATATTACGCCGCAAGCTGGGCCGAGATTGGCAAAGTGCACATATGGGACGTGCGCCCGCTTATCTACGCGCTTGACACCCCCGGCGAAAGCATCGATAAAGAGCGCACGGAGAAACCACGGTACACCATCGATGCCCATGGACGCGCCGAGGGCTTTGCGATGGACTGGGCTGCGTCTGATACTGGCGCGCTCCGGCTGCTTACGGGCGATATCCATTCAAAAATCTACTTGACGACAAGCACGCCGACGGGCTTCACTACGCAGAAGACACCATTTACCTCGCACACTTCCAGTGTTGAGGATATACAGTGGAGCCCGAGCGAAGCGACCGTCTTTGCGTCGTGTTCCGCAGACCAAAGCGTGCTCGTGTGGGATGTACGAAGCAAAGGGAGACAAAATGTTGCAGGCATTGAGAAGGCACACAGCAGCGATGTTAATGTAATCAGTTGGAACCGTAGTACAGCATATTTACTTATTAGCGGCGGAGATGAGGGTGGTATCAAGGTGTGGGATTTGCGAAGCGTCAAAAAGCGTGGGTGAGTGCAAGCATATTCCTGGGTAGAACTCAAATGAACGCATGTTGTGAGCAGGACTACCTTACCTGATCCTACACCTGTCGCATCCTTCACGTGGCATCGTGCCCCTGTCACATCGGTTGAATGGCACCCTACGGAGGATTCGATCTTCGCTGCATCCGGCGCCGATGATCAAGTAACGCTTTGGGATCTCGCCGTGGAACAGGATGACGAAGAGACTGGTGCGATGGATGACACTCCTGAGGGTGGGAAGGAACTTCCGCCCCAACTGCTGTTTGTTCATCAGGGACAAAAAGACGTAAAAGAGGCTCATTGGCACCCTCAAATTCCAGGGGCAGTTATCAGCACAGCACGAGATGGGTTTAACGTATTTAAGACAATCTCTGTATGATCAACCGGCCTATCCGGGGTGCTTGCACTAGATTAAATGGGAAGCTGCGAGCTGTCGCCGTACGATATAAAGAGAAAGTAGGTCAATATAGGCCGACGCCATTATTACCTTTCGGTGATCGGAGCTGTGAACAAGTTAGTTGCAATTGCCTGATTAAGAGGGCATCCATTCGCACCTTAGAGATGTTTTTGTGCAGTATGTCCATCATGACAGCATATACATTGCGTAAGTCGGAGAGATTCTGTCTTGCGATGTACAACTGCTTGTCATCGTGCTCTTTCAATGCCAACTGCCGATTCGTGAGCTGTGTGGCTAAGTACAGGTATCGGGATGCTTACAGCGTAATCCTCCAGATGGGGATACTTGATGATTTTTGAGCAGATTTTGGCTCTGTTCAAGTGGTTCTGCCGAATACAGTCCCGCATATTATAACCACTCTCTTGCGAGCGGTGCAATTCATTTAATACTTCTAGAGAACCGTCAAGGTCTTTAAACGTCGGCAAATTTGAAGTAGTCTACCTTCCTGGATTTGCACACCTTTGGTAAATGCTTGTGAGCCCGGGTTGACGAGATGGTAAATTAACGCACCAAAGTTGTCACCACTGACAAGGGAAGAAGTTTGAGCGCGTGAAAAGAGAAAATAAGATATACATACTCCTCAATTCTGCATGTGGTCTCAAAAACTGGTGGACCGACACTCAGAGGGAGAGGATAACGTACTTGGGCATGGTCAAATTTATCCATAGCTTAACCTTATCCTAGATGAGAGGAAAGTCGAGCGGCGCACCAGTGGATGAACAGCAGGACCGACCGTAAGCTCGATCAATTGTTCACACTCGTTCTTCAACGTTTCGTGGACTGAAAGAAGGTGCTTATTGGCGTGAAATAAGTTGGGGAAATGTGCATGGTGTGTGTCACTCAAGGCGTAGGCGTGATCATTCGTCTCCTCAACTTCACGCTTCCGCTTCTTCTTTTCCGGCTCCCCAGTTGAGGCGGGGGAAATCGGAGGCGGATATACCGTCACATCTGTGGACCCTGCTGCATGTGACTGATGGAAAGGTGACGATGGAGATGAGGTTGATTTGATAAGCTTCTGGAGTTCCCTAGATGACCCATCTCAGCACGGGTACATTAGAGGCATGACAGAGACCTCACAAAATCTGAGAAGGAGAAAATGGGACAGGGTCAATGTTTCCTCTCTGAAATGAAAAGCCGGTTTACCTTGCTTGGAAATATGCGGAATATCACCTCTTCTGCATCTCCGTTAACGGATTTACGAAAATCCTAAACGAAGAAGGTATGAAAGTTGAGAATTAAGAATTTCCGATGGGTGAGGACATTTCTTACTTCGAGTTTTGCAGAAGTTTCCTTGTCGATTTGAGGCTCTCTGTGTCTCATGGTGGTCATGCGGTGTGTTTAGCAGCCCGAAGCGTGCGTTGCGTCCATGGCATGTCGATCGATCGGCGCGTGCGAACCACGTGTAAGTTGAATTGTGTATGGCTATTTGGCTGCGGGGCGGGGCGGGGACCGGGACCGTTCCGGAAGTCAGTAGTCACTGCCACTGGCAGCAGCAGCTTATATTCGCCATCCGCTACAACCATTTCACGTTGTTAAACAGAGGAAAGGAAAGGGTCATTTTCATTCGCAGTGAAATCTTGAACGGCCTCTACTCTGTCACACGACCTCACTCAATCCATGTCCAAGTCCAACGAAGTACGTCCGTCCGTTTCTGCCTTGCGCCATTCGCACTACCGCTGAATTTCTCTCCCTAGGATGACGCAGTGTCGGCCCTGACGGGTTTCTCTCTCGATCATATTCTTTCCGATCTCTCCCTTCCCAGTGCGGGTCTTTCCAATAAACTCGGAATCTCAGGGATTTCTACTCTGTCCTCTTCCCAGATCTACAACGACAAGTGGGACGAGCACGACGGTGCTGTCGGCGCTGGCGAGGGAGAGGACTTCGAGGATGAAGTAGACCGTGAGCTAAAGGAGGAGGAAGAGGAGGAAGAACCCGTGAAAATGGAGGTTATGTCGCCATCGGCCCCACTCAAGCAGCGGCGCGTGCGTGTCGTCCGCCGCCTCGTCGAAAGGCCCAAGACTGTCTATGAGCGCTTTCCATCTTTTGAAAAGAACAAAGTCCTGGACTTCACCGAGCTTTTCCAAGGGTTCGCCGTCAACAAATCTCGCGTCGTGCGGCGACCACTACAATGTACGTGTCTCCACGTTCATCCATGGTCGGCTGACGTCGGTTTATAGTGGAATCGGTCTATCCAAAAAAGAGGGACATTCCTAAAAACTTCCTCGATGGTGTAGTTGGGGATACGAAACGACAGGTGGAGAATGAGCGCGTCGAAGAAGTGGTGTCCTCGAGGAGCATCGACCATGATCTTCGCGCTGCTCTTGAGGTGCCTTTTCTTTATACTCCGTTCAAGGACGGCCCCTTATCGACACATCCTTGCAGAGAAAACACGGAAGCGTCGACACATCACCTTCGATTCCTCTTCACGACCGCTACTTTGACCTCGTCTTGTTGTCCAACTGGGAGGATCAGATCACCTACGAGCCAGAGAATGACCCGCCATCTGCCGAGCCCACACGCACTGATCTCATGGCTCCTGTCAACAAGGCGCTCGAATCTGGCGCGTGGACACAAAGCATCATTTGGGGCCCTCGTGCACCGTTTCGTGACTTCACTCAGATTGAGTTCAATAACGGTGATGACGTTGTTCCAGAGGAGCGTCCTCCTGGTCAGTCCTTCCTGTTCTCGTCTCCACCATATTCAAGCTTTCTAGTAGCTCAAGAAGTCAGGCCTAGAAAGCGACTACGCCTTGACATTGCGCAAGCCAAAGACAAGTTTAACTTGTCCAACGACCAATTCTATGACGTCTCAAAAGATGGTGGGCGGCATCGTGTCCGGCAGACGTTTGGGGACCTCGTCGTCGAGCATGCATACCCTGCCCAGAAGCTGCAGTTACCCTTCGTGAGTCCGTCTCTTTGTATCCAATGAAAGTATGTTGTACATATTTCTTTTTCTAGTATAAGACAAGGTTGGGGAAGCAGGAGGCACGATCGTTCCATCGACCTGCTCTGCAAATACCAGCGAATATTGAGATCCGGTTCACCAAAGTCCGCTCAGCAAAGAAGAAGAAGGACAAGGCAGGACGCAGGTTGGGTCGCGGAGGCAACGTTGCGGAGAATTTGAGAAGAGCGGGTGATCTCAGCCTGCGAGATACTAGCAATTTCCTGTTGTGGGAGTTTTCGGTGAGCATCCCCGCACTCTCTACTGTGTGTGCTATATGTTCTCGGTAACAGGAAGAGCACCCACCCATCATAGGAAATTTTGGTATGGGCAGCATACTTGTTAATTATTATCGGAAAAAGAGTGAGAAGGATGAGCACATACCTAAAGTGGGTTTAGGACAAGTCCGATGACTGGCCAGCTAATATCATTTAGGGTGACCTTGGGGAGCCGTTCGTATTAGAGCCGCAGGATGAATCACCTTTCATGAAGTTTGGATATGTGCAACCAGGACAAACTATCCCAGCTCTATACAGCAACCTTATCCGAGCACCTTTATTCCGGCATAAATCCTACTCAACCGACTTCCTTGTTATAAGGCCAGTGATTTATTGCCCTCCTAGCGCACATGTAATGATACTATGAATAGGAGCACTATCAAGGGCGAATCTAAGTATTACATCCGTGAGATCAAGAATTTGTTTGTTGTTGGCCAGACGTATCCTGTCACAGAAGTGCCTGGCCCGCACTCGCGGAAGATTACGAACACAATCAAACACCGTTTGCAGATTATTGCATATAAATTACTGGCTAAAAGTCCTGGCGAGCGCCTGAAGATCTCTAGGTTAATGAAATACTTCCCCGACCAAAATGAATTACAGATGCGTCAGCGTCTCAAGGCAAGTTTCCGTCTCGTTAACTGCACTCTGATACTCAAAATTGTGTAGGAATTCATGGAGTACCATCGACGTGGGCCACATCAAGGCTTCTGGCGTCTTAAACCTAACTGGGTTGTTCCGAGCAAGGCTGAGATGTTGAAGATGGTGGGACCGGAGCAAATCGTCCTCTCGGAGAGCATGCAAGTGGGACAACGGCACTTACAAGACGCGGGGTACAGTGGTACGCAAGATACGGGTGGGGACGACGATGACTCGCATCTATCTATTGAGCAGCAGCTTGCCCCATGGATCACAACTAAGAATTTCATTTTCGCCACTCAAGCAAAGGCTATGTTACGGCTCCACGGCGATGGCGATCCCACTGGTCGTGGTGAAGCGTTTAGTTTCATACGCGTATCGATGAAAGACATTTTTGTGAAGGCAGGGGAGGATTACGAGCAAAAGCTTGGTTCGTCATTTCTGTACGCCAGACATGTCTTCTACTGATACTTGTACTTTTATAGCGGAAGCCGAGAACCGCCCAAAATCTGCGCACAGATACAATGTAGCTGAGCAGCAGCAGATTTACAAGTCTGAGATCGAGCGTATCTGGAAAGCGCAATTCAGCTCTCTGAGCCGCAAGGATGAACCACAGCTGAGCGATGAAGACGATGACCGCAAATCTTTGCCGCCTCAACGCACAGCACGGAGGGAAAGTCGCGCGCTTTCACCGGTCGTCGCCTTGACGGGCGGACCGGCAGCGGCACCCTCGCCAGGACTCAGTCGTGCTTCTTCAATGGAACGCGACCGGGATGTGAGCGTCGGACCGGACGGACGGCGTGTTTTGCGCATCAAGCGCTTCATCGACGGTAAATGGAGCACAGAAATTGTGCGCGATGCGGCTGTCATCCGTGCGTATGTACGAAGACGGCAAATCATCGAAGATGAGACGACAGGTGCTGACACACTGGCACCGACGGGCGATATTGACCGTGATGCTCGTGCGAAGAAACGGTTCGCCCCCTCCCAGATACAGTCCTTGCTAAAACAAATTAAATATTCTGTTTCATTTAGATTGGAAGAGGAGATTGCACGCATGAAGAAAAACCAAGAGCGCCGACTCCACCGCAAGAACGCCAAGATTGCGAAAGAGGGAGGCACACCAATGACGCTCAATCGCCCCATTAAGCCTGACACAACGGTATGTGCCCTCCTTCGCATTATCTCCCACGCCGCGCGCGGAATTTTTCTTTTCTTTTTTTTTTTTAAATCGGTAACAATCCATATGACTGATGTAACTGCGTCACCTGCCCAGAGACGCTGCGGTCACTGCGGGCAAATGGGTCACATGAGTACGTCATGAGCATCCACTTCATCCCCGGATGCGCAATTCTACTGATACTGATAACTGATACGCTCACGCACGTCCTTTTTCAGAAACGAACCGCAAGTGTCCACGTTGGGCGGAGTTCAACACGGGCGTACAACCGCCAGCTACGCCTACACCAGCTGCGGCGTCTGGGCCTGGATCGGCGGGGACTCCGCCGCCGTTGACTCCCAGCCTCAGCAACTCCCTTGGTTTGGGCCAGAGCAGCTCACTCCACGTGCCTTCACCTCTCGCGACAAGCCCACCTGTTATTGCCGCATCGGACGAAACGCCTTCGGCGCCTAAGATCAAACTTACACTGAAGCGGTGATCGTTACACTGTACTTTGTAACGACGTAGCATTCCACCAACACGAGAAGGGGTCAACTTGTACACACAATCACAATGAATTAAGTAGGACACTGATATCATAATGGCACTTGGGAACTATGAAAACAGCACGAGAACAGCATTACAGACGGGATCAATAAAACAAAAAAAAAGGACATGAGAGGAGTTAATATTATAAGTACGTCGACGACCCATCACATACATTCAACCTCGTACTGCATGCATCTTGACATCGTGAGCTATCGGGGACGGTAACGAGTGTAGAGGAGCCGATCCAAATTGCGTACGATACCGCTCATTGATCGTAACGAGCAAGTCACGGATAAGTGCAGCGTGCTGCGCGCGATCGCTGTTGCTTTTACCATTCAGCTTCAACCCATCCAGTCTGCGTGACAGGCGCTCCTCTACGCCAGACGCGTTGGGAGACGTGCCCGCGCTCGCGGCGAGCTCCCGCAGGCTGGGGAGCACGGGCGTCTCACGATCGCGTACGGGAGATGATGGCGGCGAGAGTGTGGGAT
>QLPC01006625.1:0-19314 GCA_003314055.1 Lactifluus hygrophoroides | reverse complement strand
AGCGATTTCCCTCCAGGCAGTCAGCTTGCAAATCGTGCTCTCCTCGTTGCCAACAATGAGACGCAGCACGGAGACGACGCGCCCTGCATCCGGCCCGCGACGGATGGTTACCTCGTCCGGGCCATCGACTTCGAGAACGGCAAGTAGAAAGCACGCCTTCCCATGAGCGGGACCCAGGACCGAAAGTGCGTTAAGTGAGAACTGAAAGTCGGGAAACCGCGCGATTGACGATGTGTCGGAGTAAGAGCCGACGGAGATATCTTGTGTCTCGAAGTTGTTGCTCTGCCATGATAATTCCATACGCGAGGTTGATGCGCGTAACGGCGGTCTTGACATAGATTTGTTTCCGCCTTCAGGTTGTTGGGTCGTCGTAGCCCAGGTTATCAGGGTCGTTTGGTCTGAGAAATGTCACCAAGTGATCAGTTACGCAGACCCGGGTGGATTCCTTGTTTCACCTTTTCTTATGTCGCCTATCAAGTCCTGTTCAACCATCTGAGTATCTCCTTCGTCCTCGTCTTCGCCCCAGGATATGATATTCTCATACATAGCTGAGATGCGTCGACTAGCAGCGTCGACTGTTGAAGAGGGATACATGGGAAAGTGTTCAATGCGCGTGTGGTTTAACACTGGGTTGGTGGTAGATTCAACTGTACGCCATCGATAGGATACATCGTCATCACTGAGTGCAATTGCCATCGAGGGAGGCGGTGCCCCAAGAAATACAGTGTATTTCATCAAGGTGTGAGTAAAAGGGATGAGGGAGCGGTCTACGTTTGAATATACAAGCTGCGCGTCTGCGCGTGATGATCCTATGTAGCATATATCCAAAGCAAAATCCGGCTCGTCAGTAATCACGGCGGTCACGGCCTTGGCGACTTGAATGGGGTGAACGTTCACGATCCCTTCGTCTCTCTCTATCTCTGTCCTGGTTTCGCTCATCACAATTTCTCTCACTCCGACCATCCCTAACTCGAACTCGAACCCGATCTCGGCATCGGTCCCTGTCACTTTCGTCGCGGTCCCTCCGCTCCCTACGTGCTGGCGATCGAGACGCCCTCCTAGATTCACTGTGTGACGGAGGTTGTGAATGAGACGATGACCGCTCCGACTCTTTGCGCACAAGCGGGACATATTTGCGCTCTGGGCGGGAAGACGCACGTCGTCTGCTACTGCCATCGTCAAAGACTTCGCGTTCTTTCGCACCGATGCCAAGTAATGCAGGTCGTGAGGGAGGTAACCAGGGTTCAACAATCCCACGGTTTTTGTTCCGGCTGGCAGGTTCGCCAGGTTTCCAGCCCATTCCGCGCAGCAGTGCCGCGCCAAACTGTGAAACGGGCATTCGTTCGTAGTCTTCCAAAGTCACCTCGTCGGGGAGTTCGTCAACGTCCTGCTTAAACGCATCGTCCTCCGTCGGAGCAAGTCGTGAAGAGCTGCCGTTAGCCATGGGGATGACATCGACCGTCTCTTCGTGACCATCATCCCCGTTTGCACTGGCAAGAAGTGCACGTATTGCACGTTGGTCCTCGGTCTCAGATGGTAGTTCTGTGACAACGGGTGTCTCGGATCCAGCAAGTTCATCCTCGGCCGAATCGACCCGTGCACGCTTGCGTATCTGCAGACCTTCCATCTGTGGACCCGAATTTATGGTATCTCGTGTTCCGAGTCCGCCAACACTCCCATCTGCCCCGGTACCCGCCTGGCCACCAGGGGGTACGTACATCCGGCCACTGGCGCCAGCCCGTCGCCTGCGGGCGAGCTCTCTCCAATCACGATTTTTCAAAGCGGGTATGATGAGCGGACCTTGTTGCTCTGGTCTGGGAGTAGTTCTAGGATGGGTTGAAAGGACTGAGGTGAGCTGCAGACCTCTCTGTGTGGAGCACGATAACGAAGTGACGCACCGCTGTACACCGAACCGGTCAAAACCAGTTACGAGTTCATCCGTGGGTTGATTATCATCTTCACTGCTTGAATCTTCGTTATCTGGCGCGCTCCTTTTCGGCGAGTTACCCGCCAGAGGACTGCCTGATGTGCTGTTACTAGCACTGTTATCTTGAGTGAGGTGGCGGGGCAAGGCAGGCAATTTGAAACGCATGTCATCAGAATCTGGGCCAGTTGAGGTAGCACGAGAATCTGGAGTGGGTCTGCGGACAGTGAATGAGACTTTGCTGAGCACAGGCGCCGACATGGTCGTGTAGTTGTGAGTCTGAGTCCGGAGCGCGAGCGCGGAGCGACTCATGACACCCACGTGATCTTTCCTGGTACTGGTCATGTGATCAGTATTTAAAATCTAAATTTAAAAAAATAAGTGTTTTAGGCTTAACCCCAAAGTCTCGGCCCCCGTGATCGAATCATTGTAATAAAATGTTTTTCCTCGACCCTGCTGAGTACTGTACCTCACGGCGCCCTGCCTGCTCTACACGTCATAGCCAGGCGAGTCCTGATTCCGCATACATTGCCCATCATACCCTTATTGACAGTGTCATGCTCAATGGGGCAGCTTTCAATTGCGAAGACATCCTTTCTGCCCTCTCCCGTTAGATCTTTCGGAAATACCCTCGGCTCATCATATAACGATTGTTTTTTTTTTTTTTATATCGTCCGATTTCTCGGACTGATATCAAAGTTGCGGCTGCTGTATCATGTGTGAAGTGTATAGTCCCTCTTTGGCTAGATGTCCGTGAGTGGCAGCATGGCCCCATCAGACGAGTGGATATGGCTTCTTTGCGCCATCGGCCTTCTCAACCCTACTGTATCATTCGTCGATTGGCCCTGACTGTCGCTGTTATCAGTAAGAAGCAAAACTTTGCGAACCCCACCGCATGTCCTTGAACACTTCGTTGCGACTGAAATCCAATACCGGGCGCCGATCCTAAGGACGCTCGTTGATCCGGATGCCCCACTGTCATTCCCGTTCCCCTTACTGGGTTAGCCATGTACTATGCGATTCGGCGGGACCCCTCTTTCGGCGACCCCGAATATCTCGCGGCAGACACCACCTATGCACACCAAACTTTGACAGTAGCTCTAAAATAATCTAGTGCATATGTTCCATGTATTTTTATAAAGGAATTTGTGAAGGAACTGGTGGCCGAAATTTCAGTGAATGTCACGCTGCTTGATCCCTTCCGAATCGGTGTTTAAATTCGGCTGCAGATCGAAGTAGCCAGTCCTTGCAAGGTACAGCGGAGTTTGAATCTGCATCAAACTCATGCGCGACAAATCTGTGTGACTCGCCGAAACATGGGGTCCGCCGAATGATGGGTCTAGCATAGTACTGTATGCCTTGCCTAGCTATTGCCTAGAGTACAAGACCTCTCTGACGCCGCTCGGCGACCATCGGCCTGCGAACTGACACGCGGGCGCCTGTTGGACGAAGCTTTGTTTCGAAAAAAAGGGCACATAATGATCAATTCTTGTTCCCTGCTAGTGGCGCTATTCCACCAGTTAATCACATACATATCCGCAGTTCAGGAGTAGAGACGTTTGAGGGGCAGTCCTGATAGGCCGTAACCTACGGAAAGCACTTTTTATGCCTTCTTCTCAACGTGCGTTCTCAACATTCGGCGGATCGTTGGGATGTAGCGTGATAACCACTAGGCCATCGATGAAATGTGACTACCGATTCGACATCAATTCTGTACACCTTGATCACTCCTATAGTCGGTAGCAGTATGTACCGTAAGTTGTCTTACTGAGCCATCTTTCTGGTCAACTAAGTTGGATTTCCGGTTTGAGTTCCGGTTCTCCATTTTTTTGTACACCCAATCTCGGATTTTCAATTTCCCCGCCTCGTACTCTAAAGCTTCCAGTTCTGTTCTGTTCCAAGCAAAGGTTGCCATGTTCCTCAAATTTTTGGAAATTTTTGGTGATCTGGGAGCTAATCCGTAATCTTACCTCAACTCCATTCGGATAACCATTAAATCCTAGCACACATTGAGTTGATGCCGTGACTCGACTAATGAAAGGCGAAGGACGACCCGCAAGATTGAAACATCATTTGTCCCTCAAAAAATTAGCATTCTTGACATTGAATAGCCCCTTTCGTCTGATAACATCTACCGAACATATATATACCTCCAATGCATCAGCGTTGCTTTTGCTACCTCAACTCTCTCCCCCACTTGTTCCCTCGCCCTGCCGATGGCCAACTCAACAACTCTTTCTCACGAAATCGTCAAACAGTAAGTTACGTTGATCCTGGCATTGTGTTTGATGACACCCTGACCTTTGCTCAGTGCCGCCCCACTTGTGCGCTTAGGCATTTTCCATTGTTAAGTTAACAAGTGTTCACAATAAACGCATAGCTCTTCGGTCCTCTAGTGAATTGGGCGCTCTATGGCGTTCTCTGTGTCCAGGCTTGTAAACGGCTCGTTGTTCAAATTCAACTGTCCCATTGATTGACCCACCCACAGATGTCTACAGCTACAATTTCCCAGACGATAAGCGAATCGTGAAATGCCTAGGTATGTGTTCGAAATCCGTTTGCCGTCACGACGAGGTGAAGTGGAACTCGAATAGCCTACTTCGCCTTTCTATTGGAAACCGTCCAAACGGTCCTGACCGGGGCCGATATCTATTATTGGTTCATAGAAGGATTCGGAAACTTGGAACGCCTCAAGCAGTCGCATTTCGCTCCCATAGATATCCCGTTGTTCCATGCAATTATTTCGCTCGTCGTTCAAGAATACTTTTGTTATCGGATCTGGACGCTAAACCGACAGTTGATATGGCTCTGCATCGTCATCGCGGTTGTATGTGTATTACCAGACATCTTTCTAAACTCTCTGACACTTGCTGGATGAAGATTTCAGTGATTCAGTCGATTGGAGGACTGTGGGGAGGGATTCAGGCAAGCATTTGGCAAATCATTTTGAGATGTCTTACCCACCGCTTAGTTCAGTCACTCGTAGTTAGAAAGTATGCGGTTTCCGAGGCGGCTTTCTATGTACGCATCATCGCTTCGTCTAAGTCACCGTGCGATCTGATAGTTTACAACGTTTAGCTCTGGACGATCCCGAGTGCGTTGGCGGATATCCTAATTGCCATCTCTATGACGTTTATTGTTCGTCATCTCTCTCCCCGTTCACTCCATGCCGCTAATTGGCTTGCTTTCTCTTAGCTCACTCGAATGCGTGACAACAATGGTCATTTTTCTAAATACGTATTGGTACGCGTGGTGCGTCTCATTGTCGAAACGAACGCCCTCACTGGTATATGTCTCTTGACAAACCCTACCTCGACGTCCATCTTACTCCCGGTTCAGCTAGCGTTGCCCTCGCATCTTTTGTGCTTTACGTCGCCTTCCCTGTAGGTTAAGTCAGGCTGAGTCTTCGCGCGTTACCTTTCCTAACTTGTCTTTACAGGAAGAGATATATTACACATTCCCGTGCGTCTTGTCGTCCTATTGTGTGCTTCGCTATTACTGACGTATGCACAGAGCTGGAATTATCGGGAAATTGTGATTGACACGTTTATGTGTGATGTGCGAGCGAATTCTCATAAGACTTCCAGATATTCCAACACCCTGTTGGTGAGCCTCAACAACCGCATCTACTTCCGTGACCATCCCTCTCCCGAGAGCTACGTGGATAGCGGATATTTTGATCCGGACCAGCCTCCGAGTCGTCGTTCCGTTGTAGCATCACTTCGCTTTAAACCAGGTCGCCCGCCCGCGCCCACGAACACAACCGACGAGGGTTTCAAGCTCCACGCCATTTCCCACACTATAGACTTGGAGAAACGCAAAAGTGATGCTGTCAACACTAGCTGGGAGTCAAGGTGAGTGCGATATATTCCTATTCTTGTTTAGAGTAGTCCCTCTAAAACCTTTGCCACGCAGCAGCTCATGACAGGGTTCCCAGGTCAATCCATCTGTGATGCGATCAATACACGCTCAGGCTGATGTCGGGTTTGGCAGAAGCGGGGTTGACGAAGCCGGTCTGTTGCCAGGCCAGGTGACCGAGGACAACAACATTATTTTAACTAATATGTATCAGTAAGTTACTTGGACAAGCGCTGGGCTTCATCCACTTTATCCACCGTCGGACGTGCGTGATCTCTGCATGACGTCTTTTGCAACAATCCTACCCAAGATATCCATCTCATTATGTCCCATGACCGGGTCATACTGCCTCCGATTCTCGGACCTTGCCTTTTTAACTCCCCCTTTCGTAATCGGACATCTCAAACGCATGGTTGCTCACGGCTGCAAAACTGAGGAATCACGTGATATAATTGTGAATTTGTCAGTTACAGCTAACCTGGCTCTATGGTCCGCTGCTTGTTAGATATCAGAAAGTCGAGGTTGCGCTAGAGGCTGGGGAAACCACTGGGTAGTGTTCATAGGTAGCATGCGCGCCGCCTGGAACTAATGATCTCGAGGACCTACTGCACGTGATGGGATCCAGTAATTTAAAATTATACTGGTGCTGGGAAGTCATCCGAGTCGAGCGAACCTCCTGCACTCCACGTCTCGTGCCAGTATTTGTGGCTGGGAGATTGACCTATCGTCGTCGTTACATCCCGAGGCTCGTTATGGCCACTGTCCGTCTAGACGGTCTAGGATTGCATTGAGACTAGAAAAGTGGACAGAGGAATTTACTGCAGATCTTGTTGCGATTGGGGTAGCCAACAACTAGGCCAATACAAAAGCTCCGAGGTCATGCCTTTCCCTCCTTACGAGACATCGGGGATATAGATGATGCGCGGGCTTTGTTGGCGAAGAGGATCAGCTCTCACGCCACGCCGCGCCGCGCCGCGCCGCCTACTATTCCCCGTTGCACTGAATACAAGGGTCGAGAACGAGGTGTCGTTAATCACAGCCCCTAGTTTTGATGCACGTTGGTTCTTACATTATTGGAGCAGCCTGTGGTGGTCTACTTTTACTTTAAACGCGTGTTGCGGGAAGACTGGCCACTCATTAATATTATGACCCAGCGTTCACAATGACTCGCCGAGGAGTTACAGTCACGGTGTCCGTGTCAGCACCAGCTCCTTTTATACCAACAAGACCTCACAAAAAGTGGACAGACATTCGCCATGATAGGTATACCTGTGCAAATGAGTAACCACGATAGGTAGACCTGAGATAACTATTTGATAACTATTTTATCTCTCTGGATCATTTATAAGCTAGCTTCTTTTAGATATGGGTATACTCAAAGGGGAAGCTCTGTAATTCAAGCTGCTACGCCACAATTATTTTTTTTTGCATTAGTCTAACGTCCCGTAATCTAATGCATCAGACCGCCCCTAACTACCGATCATGACTAAGAACTGCGACGTAAGCTAACCTACCGACCCGAAACCCTAGCTACAGTACCAGAGGAAAGTGAATGGAGTGCTAAAAGAGCGTGTACTGTATGTCTGGGGTAAGGTAACAATTTGATCGTGATTAGTACGAAGACTTGAGGCAAGGGTTGAGATCTTGAGATGTTGAGGTCTGACCTAATTTTCTTTGAGTCCCTCTTCAATGGTTACCGACAATGTAAAGAAGATATTGACGACAGGATTGGGTCATCTCATCAACCTCCGACTGCGACCAGAACATGCCTGATCACCGCGTAAGCCAGCTCACAAATGCATTGAGTGGACACCACATTTAGTCTCAATAATAATTTCTCTTCCAGTTGGTACAACCACTCCCATCAGCAGGAGTTTCTGCTATCGTATCTGATGTCGAACAAATGCCTTTGGGTGACTCCGAGTCTGGGTGGTCATTGCTGTCATGAGTCCAATACCTCCCATTTTCTGCACATACTCACCACCTCTAAAATAAGCTCTCTATCAGTCAGTTACTGGCAACTGAACTATGCACACTCACTGGCACTCAGGGTGAAGGAAGATGAGGATGTCTTGGTATGACTATGGTTCACTGAAACTTGAATATTGAATATCCGAGTGCTGGCACGTGATGTGGTTTGCGAACTCGGAGGGACGTTTGAGCGGCTGAGTGCCTCCCTCCTGCCTTCCATGTCTCGTGAGTAAGAAATTGACCCTAGGGCACTTTGTGATGACTGTCCTTCTTGCATTTCATTAATACCGGAAAGGTGGACAGAGGGATTAACGGCGGATTTCACTCTAATTGTGGTATGTCACTGGCACGCATTTCATTTTCTGGCCCTTCTAGGACATCACTGACATCTTAGTGACGCCCGGGCTTTGATGACGAATTCGGAACTGAAGAGTCACGTAATGATGGTACAACTGTGACTACATCCGCGGGTTATGCTGGCTCGGGGAAGCCATCTTGTTGAAAACGTGGAGGGGACGTCGACGCCAGAGGCTTGGATGAACAACGCGTCATGCCAATATGGTAGTAGCTCGCAGCCTGGAGATGGAGTGCTATTGTCATCGCCTCACGGTACTGGCTCGTGATGAAAACCCGTACTGAACATCGCTGAGTCCAGCGAGTCCTCCTTGGGTCCGACACTCCTACCCTCATATCTCGCGCCAGTGTTCGTGACTGAAACTTTAATCCATTTTCATCATTGCACCCCAGGTCTCCTTATGGCCAGCATCCTAGGACTGCGCCGAGGCTAGAAAAGTGGATAAACGGATTTAATACGGGTCTCACTTTTCGAACTGAATTGGGGTGGGTCATGCCTTCTTCCCTTACGAACCACCATTTACGTTGGCATATACATTGCTCACGGAATCTGTTAGTGAAGAAGATCGGCTTCGCTTCCTGGCACGCCTGGCTACTATCCTCGCTGCATTACATACCGTAACAACGACCGAGAAGGAGATCCAATGCGGTCAACCACTGCCACTAGTTTTGATGCATGCTTGTTCTTTCATGGCCAAGAACGCCTATGATCGTTGTCTATACTCCGCATTGGCTATGCGTTTCTTGTGGAGTTTTGTTCGGTCTATCCCACTTTTTCTCCGGACTGGAGTATTACCTTTATTGCTTATTGTGTGCGAACGCGACTCTATAATGACCAGCCCTCACTTTTCGGGCACCTAGGAGCCAATAACCTATAGCCATCACATAGTCCGCTTCCTAAGCGGAATAGATGATGAAACAGCCCACCCAGTTTCAATTAACCTTTTCTTTGTCCACATGTTGAGTAGTTGACGTTACTGTGTTACACACAGAATAGAAGATAAGTGGTCGGTATTCCTGAGTCGTGACGGTGATTTGAACATTTTCATCATTATAAGAGCTGAGCTTACCACTTCATTCCCTATAGTAACTCCTCAATCCCACTAGTGATTCCCCTCACTACACGAGTCGCCCCGCCCCGTGTTTCAAACAATCCAGGGCTAGAAGTCTCGAGACTCCAAGTCGACTACCAACGACTTTCTACCAGCAACATTGCAAATTCCACTGCTTGTGCTTGTCCCTTGTCCTCCACGTCCGATTTCGCTGCATAAGAGGACACAGACATGGCCATGATAATCCCGGGTATCGAGAAACAGTAAGCATCGTTGCATCGAGTGCGCTAATCCTCGCTGATCCTTCTCCTAGCACTGCCCCTTTGGTAGGTTCTCCACTATCCTGGGCCAGGCTAGCTACATGACCAGCGATAATATGAACAGCTTTTTGGCCCTTTGTTCAACTGGGCGTTATATGGTGTTCTTTGCGTCCAGACCTGTAAGGCCCTCATTCACTTGAGTTCGGTTGTCCAACTGAAATAATAATAGACGTGTACAGCTACAATTTCCCGGATGACAGACTTCCCATAAAGCTCCTGGGTACGCATCGGAGACTCGCTTTCCGCCATAACAACTCACTGAAACACTCCAACAGCATACTTCGTATTTCTCCTCGAGACCGCTCAAACGGCTCTGACTGGTGCCGATTGCTACTATTGGTTCATGGCCGGATTCGGCAACTTCGAGATCCTCTCAAAACCTTGGTTTGCTCGCATCGACATCGCTATCATGGATGGGTTCATTTCGCTCATTGCTCAAGTGTTCTTTGCGTATCGTATCTGGACATTGAACAAGCGTCTATGGTGGTTCTGCGTGACCATCATCCTCGTGGGTCTTGATACTTCTCACTTGCTGCAAATTTTCATCATGGCATTACAATAGCTGTCTCTTGCCCAAGCGGCTGGGGCGTTTTGGGATGGATTCAAGGTGAGTATTATGCTAACCTTCAAGTTTTTTGGGTGTAACATCTGACGCTTGTCTCAGGGAAAGAGCGATGATGTCATCAAGCCAAGCCTATATGTATGCGTTCTTGACTTTGTTAGATCCGTCTGGCCTCCTTACAATTAACTGTGTTAGCTATGGTTTAGTGCGAGTGTAGCGGCGGACATTCTTATTGCGGTAGCGATGGGCTATTTGGTGGGTAATAATGACTATTCTACGTTTTGGGATGTTGACTCGTCGTTTAAGCTATTCCAAAGACGTGAGAACGAAAGTCGATACTCCAGTTACGTTTTGTCACGGATAGTGCGGCTCACGATCGAAACAAACCTGCTAACTAGTGCGCGTCCCTTTTGCGACTCGTAACTGGCTTTTATCTGACTCCCCGCTAAGCCACTGTGGCCATCATTACATTTGCTCTATACGTCGGTTTCCCTGTGAGCAGAATCGGGATGACTTTGATTGTTGTTCGGACCTAACTTCGTCTTGATAGAATGAGGTCTACTACGCGACCCCGTATGTTTTCCACCTTATCACTGAGACTCACTCATGTTCAATACACATACGAATAGGGCTAGAATAATAGGGAAATTGTGATTCTCACACTTTATGCTTCTAATAACTCTTACTCACTGCAGCTCCCCAGGTATTCGAACACAATTTTGGTGACCCTGAATAATCGGATCTACTTCCGTGACCACCCGTTCCGCGGAGGTTCAAGCAATACAGTGTACCTGAGCGCATCCCGTCCTTCCGAGTCTCGCCTTCCTCAACTCAAGCCCTTGAGCGTGCGTGTCACAGTGAATGACACAATTGGATTTAGAACGTATTCGCCAACAACAGAAGTAGAGGGCGAGACCAGTAGTACCACAGCATAGAACTAAAGGTATGTTTGTCATTATCATCGCTGGGAGGCTTCTGTCTTCCAAAAGACGTTTCATCATCTAGTTGTTATAAGGAGTTGCGGTTCCGAACTCGATGACCTATTGGGATGGAGATAGGAGAACTTTATGGAACAGTCATCTCGGATATATCTGTGGCTTAGAGCGCCCGCCCTGTAGTGATTCTATGTTGTCTATCACCTTCTGTACGTTTGACGATGCGTCCAGAGTATTTCTATATCTCTAAGGTCTAAGCCCAGGCCTTACGAGATATCATTGGTGTCTCAATGATGCGCGGGTTTTTATTAATGCAAAAGGTCAATTCTCACGTCGCGGCGCATGCCTGGGTATTATTCCCCAGGCAATGACTAGTGCTATCTCAACCGCATGTTGCCCCCGTGACCGTGCACGTGACCACCAGCTGGCGCACGCAGCCGTTCCTTCATGATGATGCAACTCAGCTGGCTATCACCAGCTTCACTTGCAAGGAGTTATCAGCACCGACTCGTTTTCACAAGACCTCTCCAAAAAGAGGAAAAACCCTCGCCACGATAGCCCGAGGTATACCGATCCTGACTGCCAGCCTGAGTCTTGTGCCGACTTCCAAGTAAAAACTAAAAAGGCGAACGAGTGAATCTGCAGTAAGAGGCAGTCCTGAGTTGACTGTTTTAAGCCAAGCTCAGACGTGGATAAGCTCAAAGGGGAATCCATGTAATTGGTGCTCTTTTACGCTGCGACTTGACCGTGGTTTTGAATGGTCACGGTGAGTTGATGACTTGCTCTCCATTACTTACTAACTAACTCAGGGTGTACCCAACTTTCAGTCTATCACGGTCTAGCCCGCAAGGACGGGCCGATGCCATACTGGCAGTATGCACCAGCGTGCTCTTTTGCTCTCATGACCAGGTACTCTCTGTGGGCCTGAGCTCTTTCACGTGTCCTCGAGAGCAACCTACATCACAACGTACCGGGCCTACCCGGTGACGAGATCTATCATAATAAGCCGGCCCGCATTACACAAGCACAAGCTGGAAGCAGTGCACCACGTGCGTTTCCTTTTTGCGTCGCCCTTGTTGATGTTCTATCCTCATCTGAACCCTGGCAGAAGCTGATGTGACACACACCTAACGCGGCTGTTTCGTCCTCCACGACAATTTTTGAGTACGTGGTAATTATCTAACGACATCAAACCCCATCTGACGACGGCTGGTTCGGAACTGATCATGAGAAATCACACTGGCATCATCGGGCCATCATGCATCATGATGATGCAGCTTCTAAATCCGCGGGTTACGATGGCTTTAGAACACGCACCCTGCTTGTTGAATATTGAAAACATTTAGGAGGCTGGAATGAACACTAAATCGTAATCATAAGGCAGTATACAGACCACTCGCGAGGTGATACGGTATTGTTCACCGCCTCAAGGTACTGGCACGTGATGAGATCCCGTAATACCAGGTCCAACGACTCATATACGTACTCATATCTCGTGCCAGTGTTCACGGCTGGGAAATTATTCTATTGTCATCTACATCCTGGAGATTTTTATGGTGACTGTCCTCCTAGGATTGCATCGAAGCTAGAAAAGTGGACAGACGGATTTAATACGGATCTCACGCTTCGAACTGAATTGGGGTAGGTCGTGCCTTCTGTGGTATATAAATAACTCACGGGCTCTGTTAGTGGAGAGGGTCAACGTTCATGCCGCGGCGCGTTTGGCTACTATCTCTCGTTGCACACCATACCGTGACAACGATCGAGAAGGAGACTCCAGGCCGATGAAGTCAATCACAGACAGTAGTTTGATGCATGGAAGTTATTGCATGACCGGAAATACCTGGATCGTCTATACCTGCTGCATTGAATGCGTTTCTTGTGGAGCCTTGTCTGGTTCGTCCCACCTTTTCTCCGGACTGGAACGTCATTTCTATCGCGTATTTTGGAGGATTGCGACTTCATGACGATAAACCCTCACTTTGCCGGTGCATAGGAACCACAGGCTCCGGCGCATAGCCATCATGTTGTCGTCCTGCATAGGCGAAAACAGATGGCGAACAGCCTCACCTAACCTCAAATTAGCCCTTCTCTGTCCTCATGTTGGGTGTTGATTTATTACTCTGATATGCACAGAAATAGAACACAAGTAATCGGTATTGATTCTGAGTCGGGATTTGACCATTGATATAAGTATTGATCATTTGCTTTCCTGCAGTGATTCTTCAACGCCACTAACTCTCCCCTCCGGTTATTCTATTACGCGAGCATGTCCGAAACCGCATCGCCCACCAGCAGTTTTTCCATACCCACAGCGTCAAGCACTGCGGTGATCAGCTACGCTGACCACCCTTCCATATTTGCTCCCCTCGTACGTTCCACTCTTTCCATTATCAATGTTTCTACTTGATCTGTGACTCGGACATTACGGCCAGCTCTTCGGTCCTATGTTTAATTGGGCGCTGTATGGAGTTCTTTGCGTCCAGATTTGTGAGTACTCTCATTCGCTGTTGTGAAAGTTTTTCAATTAAGTCAAGGATAGATGTCTATAGCTATAATTTCCCGGATGATAGACGTCTCTTAAAGCTTCTAGGCAGGGCACCGGAGACTCATATTCCTCTTACACAAACTCATGGAATCACTCCTACAGTGTACTTTATCTTACTTCTAGAGACTTCTCAATCAGCTCTGACTGGCGCTGACGCCTACTATTGGTTCATCGCCGGATCCACAAACCCCGATGGTTTCCTGAACGCTAGGTTTACCCCCCTCGATCTTGCGATCCTTGGTCCCATCATTGAACTTACTGTTCAAGTATTTTTCTGTTATCGTATCTGGATATTGAATCAATTTCTTTTGTGGCTTTGCGTGGTCATTGCGATTGTGAGTCCTGTACTTCACTTTCTGCTAGTACTTATCATAACTCTACAAAAGCTCTCTGTCGTCCAAATGGTTGGGGGATTGCTCTTTGCAGAAATATTACGATATGGTGTCCAGGCAGAAAATTTTGGAGTGATAAATCCCTATGTATTCGTAGGTGATTTCAGCCTCACTGGGATCTCTGACCAGCTTAGAATCAGCTGTATTAGGTGTGGTCAGTTGCCAGTGTATTGGCAGATATTCTGATCGCAGCAGCGATGCTGTACTTGGTACGTAATCACGCATTTTTTATTCCGAAATGTGGACTCACCCATCTCACAGTTAAGGAAAAGGTGCGACAATGAGAATCAATATATGAGCCATGTTTTTCCGCGTGTGGTGCAGCTCATCATCGAATCAAACATGCTAACTGGTGCTAGTCTTTTGCGGTGTGGAGTGGCTTCTTGCTTACTCCCTGCTCAGCTACTGTGGCCATTGTTACCTTTGCGCTCTATGTCGCTTTCCCTGTGAGCAGAATCAGAAGAACGATACTTACTCTGACCTAACGGACCACCTTCACAGGGAGAAACTTACTATGTGTGCCTGTATGTCTTATCGTCTCACCACCAACACTATTTTTGAATAATACAAATGGCTACCAGGGTCGAAGTCGTCGGGAAACTGTAATTTGCATGTTATATATCACGCGTAACTTCTTTTCACAGGAAATCTAGGTATTCGAACACTCTTATGGTCACTTTGAATAATCGGATCTACTTCCGTGACCACCCATGCCCCGGAGGTTCAGGCAATACTGCTTACCAGAGCCCTCCCCATTCTTCAGAGTCTAACATTCCCCAGCCCAAGCAAATTGGTGTACGTGTAGTTACAGTTCACAACACCTTCACTGAGGCTTGATATACCCTCGTTCACAACGGAGCTAGAATAACCTAATCATGGCGTCGAACTCAAGGTGCGCTCCTCATGACACTCGGGAAATTTGTTGTCTGAAGTGCAGTTGAGATGTTTCTGCGTCTTGATAGGTTTTGTCTGTCGTGCGCTTTATCACTGGTTGTACATTTTCTATATCTTTGCGTGTAAAGCCCTGGTCGGTTTTGCAATCGCACTAGAAGAACGAGTCCTCATTGGTCTTCCATACCCTGGACTCCCGGTGGATGTCACGCTAGATGTTGGGTGGGATCTACTAGTCCCGGCCTTGCCAGCGTCGCTACACGGTCACACGGTCCGACGGTCCCACACAAACTAAGTTATGTCACATTCAAGTTTGCGTGAATCATTGCACTGATGCTCTTGAGAGCCGAGCGCTTTCTCCTGGCAAATCATTGCGAATACCTTCCACCAGCAACAAGCCCACCCTATGATAGGGAGGCGGATTACACAGGCTGGAAGCAGTCCGCGATTTACCGTGCGTAGCCCTCCGCGTGGCCTTTGCGAATGAGATCGATTTTACGAGCGATCGAACGGACCACCATATGTCCCAGGCACACGCCTTCCTCGGATGCCCTCACTGCGTGCTTGGTCCTCTTGATAGGAGACGGACACCTGAGAGCGTACCCTACCCACAATGCTGTCAGGGATCATGGTTGAATACCGGCAAAGTTGCACTTTTTGCTTCGCCTGTGCACCACCAAAATTGGTACATCAGAGCGCGCTGACAAGCTATTTTCTCCTTGCCGACAGTCCCAATTAGACCTCTGAGCTTTTTTCGCACGGAATATTTGCTGTTTTGGAGAGCGTCGACTGAAAAGCACTATATGAAGCCGTTTATCGTACTATTGTAATAGTATTATTAATCGTAAACTGAGAATGAAAACATCACGGTAACGCCGGTCTTACATAGAGATCTTTATGACATCGTACTGGCACCCCATTCCCGGACCAATCCCAACCACAAGTCTCATAATGGGCAGGGAAAAATTCAGCATTGAGGGTATGGTATGACACGCAGGTGCGGTTCGGATGACGCGCGTTTCACTCACTCGTTGCCGCTGCCTCTTTCCACCTGCACATAATAAGATGCATTGCGATGACATGTTTCATCATTTCTCCGCTCTGCGTTCTTTTTGGACAATGATACCATTGTCGGGTATAACGACGAGAAAGTTCAATCAGGCGTTACCTAATACTACGTGGAGAGTACGATCGTGAGTGATTCGTGAGCCGCCCATTGACCCCGGGCTCTACGGTGTAGTACCCAGACAGCTTATAGTTCTACAAGCCAAATATTGGGTCGCATCGATAAAGGTGGTATACAGGTGCTCCACCTGAAATCGGGGTCGAATTCTTGATTACTTCGAGGTTCTAGGATATGGTAAAGATAGAAAGTCTTCGTGAGGAGATGTTCACGTACTTCCTCAATCCTGTCCCACATTTATGCATGTTATTTCCTGAGAGTGTGCTCCGAGTCCTACCCACGCGTCTTGTACTGGGATTCGCAACTGAATAACTGGTCCATCGTGGACGCTATATCCAAGGCTAACCAATATCACTACACTTAGGATTGTGCCAGGGCCTAGACCAGGGATGGAGAAGGACCTGAGTTGGGCATCATGATGTCGCCTTTGTGCCAATACGGGGAGATCAAATTGCGGAGATGCAGAATGATGAAGAGGTGTCGGAGTCGGTGACCCGGAGGATGTGACGAATGCCCGCGCTATACTCAATGTAGTACTCCCGTTCTCACGACGCTGGGACGCGCTTCCCGCCATCTTGGAGTCAGTCGCCACCGTGACTAGGATATATGAGTCAACCAAACAAGGAACAAGCAAGGTGATGTAGTCAATCACGCCCCGTAGTTTTGTTTCTGTTCTAAAAATACAAATACTTGGAGCTGAGGAAGAAATGCGGCTTAATTGTTCTTCTTTTGTACGTGTAGTACAGACCAGTTCATGGTCGTTTGCCAGTGTCAGTTTATTAATACGCCGCTATTTGACCAGGAATCACCACACCTGCTTCGGACTAGAGCGCCGCTCAGGCTGACGCGTACCGCCGGAGGCTGCTACTTCGTGATGATCGATGATCAACTGTTGAACCTACACATACAGACCGCTCACGAGCCAGGCCCACCACATAGCTGTCATGCCGTAACTGTCAGTTAAATCCATCAAATTACCATTGCTTGTAGCAAGTTGGCTGTGCTCGGAAATGACAATCGACCAATGGTGAAAGCCAACCAAATAGTGTTGATCCCTGGACAGCCTCACCTGTGCCTTCCGTTTTGGCCCGGTTTGGGTAGTTGTGCTCACCCTTGACAACATCGTCTGGAACTTCAGCGCTCAGCGCTCAGTCCCCAAAGCATAGCGGTTATAAATGCCAGCCTTGCTATCCACAAATTTCGCAGCATATATCACTGGGTACCCGTCACCTGTCCCCTTCCAAGTCGTCAGTTTTTGCTATAGTCATAAATAAAGCAGTATGACTCAGGCTGCGGAGCTCCCTATTCCTCCGGGTATTGTTAAATAGTAAGTCAGTTCCCGTCAAGCACCTTATCTCCTTTGATACCTCTCCTAGCACTGCACCCCTAGTACGTTCTTCTCCTCCATCACTGGTGTGGCTAGTTGGTGTACGATTTAACGAACAGCTCTTCGGCGCTTTGTTCAACTGGGCATTATACGGAGTTCTTTGCGTCCAAATTTGTAAGATTTTCATTGTCTACAGTTCGGTTGTCCAACTGAGCCAAGGATAGATGTATATAGCTACAATTTTCTGGACGATAGACGTCTCTTGAAGTTGCTAGGCAGGCATCGGAGAGATATTCTCCGCGTTGATAAACAAACTCATGAGAGCTCTTCAACAGTGTGCTTTGTCTTTCTCCTCGAGACCGCTCAGACAGCTTTGACCGGCGCGGATGTCTACTATTGGTTCATGGCCGGATATGGCAACCTCAAGAGCCTCGAGAACGTTAGGTTTTCCCTCATCGATTTATCAATCATGGATGGGATCACGGCGCTCACCGTCCAAGTGTTCTTCTGTTATCGCATCTGGGTGTTGAACAAACGTCTCTGGTGGGCCTGCGTTGTCATCACCCTCGTAAGTTTGAGACCTTCTACCAGTACTCTGCGAATACTCACCGTGCCCCTGCAAGTCTTCTCTTACTCAAGCAACTGCAGCCTTGTGGATCGGTATCAAGGCGAGCCTTTATATATATCTTATTGCAATTTGGCATTTAATGCACGTCTTAGGGAAAGCATTCGAGAATCAGGATACCACTATATGTATTTGTTGTTGGCTTTGTTTGATCCTCTGATGTGCTTACTGTTTGTTGTGTTAGCTGTTCTTCAGCGGAAGCGTAT
The DNA here is from genome assembly GCA_003314055.1 of Lactifluus hygrophoroides. Classification (NCBI taxonomy): domain Eukaryota; kingdom Fungi; phylum Basidiomycota; class Agaricomycetes; order Russulales; family Russulaceae; genus Lactifluus; species Lactifluus hygrophoroides. The sequence continues at coordinate 1,166 of QLPC01006625.1, read as the reverse complement.
TGGCGGACATTCTGATTGCAGTAGCGATGGTCTATCTGGTACGTAATTGCAGGCCCCCAGTTCTTCAGAATGTAGATTCTCCTCCCATCCTGTAGCTAAGGGAAATACGCGGCAACGAAAATCGATACTCAAATTACGTCTTACCACGAGTGGTGCGACTCACAGTCGAAACAAACACGCTAACTAGTGCGTGTTTCTCTTGCGGCTCGTAATTGGTTTTATCTCATTCCCTGCTAAGCTACCGTCGCAATCGTTGGTTTTGTTCTCTTCGTCGTCTTCCCCGTGAGCAGAACCTGAAGGTCCTTAATTCCTCTTCTGACCTGACCCACCGTCCTCGCAGAAAGAAGCCTATTCCGCATGCCCGTATGTCTGGCCATCTCATCATTAAAAGCTTGCATTAAATATGGATACGATCAACAGGGCCGCAATCGTTGGGAAGCTGTAATTTTCAAATTTTATGCCGCTAACTCCTACTCACATGAAATGTAGATACTCGAACACTCTTTTGGTGACTCTGAACAATCGGATCTATTTCCGTGACCACCCATTCCGCGGAGGTTCAGACAATACCGTATACCAGAGCGCGCCCCGTCCTTCCGAATCTCATCTTCCTCACCTCAAGCCTTTGAGTGCGCGTGTGGGCACAGTAAACGACACCATTGGACTTGGTACGTACTCGTCGACAACGGAAGTAGATAGCGGAAGCCGCAGTTTCACAGCATCGAACTAGAAGTACATTTGTCATTACCATAGCTGGGAGGCTGTTGCTAAAGGTGTATCATCATCTAGTCGTTAAAATCGGTTGCGGTCCCAAACTGGAGATGGAGATGGGACCTCTGAGAACCCGTCATCTCGGGTGCAGTGAGGATATTATTGTGGCTTGATATACCCACCCTAATGTATGTTTCCCGTCGCGCTGTTGTACTATCCTGTGTACCGTGATATTTCTAGTTCGAGTTGTACTTCTATATCTCTACGGTTCATGCCCGGGTTTCTTAGCTGGCGCCGGAAGGCACAAAAAGAGAGAGCTCTCACGGCCCCCGGGCGGTATATATCGATGCACGCTTTCCGTGTTCCCGGCACCACTCACCCCAAAACCGTTTAATGAGTATCTGTCTGGCAAGCTGATACCATGGCGGCCTCTTCGCAATCCACCACCATCGCTT
>QLPC01006619.1:13326-26438 GCA_003314055.1 Lactifluus hygrophoroides | reverse complement strand
ATGCTATTTGCAACGCGAATCTGCTCATCCCTGACACGGGATGTGACTAGTGCTTCAAGTTCCACAGTCATCTGGCTTGTGGTATCAAAAGTAACACTCACGGCGCTCACCTGTCCCCCTGGCGTTGAACAGTTTATATACAGGGCGCTACTCGCTAGCGAGCTTCAAGGCATATTCACAAACGCCCCGCAAGCACCTAATGCCCTCGCCCACGAAAGAGTGCGCGATGCCTATGCGCGCGCAACTGGCAGTACTCTACCTTCTGCTTCTAAGAAGCGTATCCTCGGACCCGAGGATAGCTGTCCCATTTGTTATGAGAGCATGCACGACGTTTCTCAAGAAAAATTGGTATTCTGCGAGGAATGTGGCAATGCGCTGCATTCCGAATGCTTCGAACAATGTTCGTCGTTCTCTTTTTTTCTCTTGGCATCAACGTTGATCGGGTCTTGCCTCTCCTCGCTCAGGGCGTCGGAGTGCTGCAGAGCTGACTTGCGTGTGGTGTCGTGCCAAGTGGCCCAGGGGTGGTAAGAATGAAGGTGGGACCTCCAATTCCAGGGGATATATCAATCTTGGCGATGTTGCTGGCTTCAGTGGCGAGCGTGACACGAGCAGTTGTATGTCGCGACGTTTACTCCCTCCGCTCTGCTTAAGGATCGACGCCCTTCCCCTTCCCCTTTAGATCATCACAGTGCCAGGTACAGGGCAAGCCGTGCCTGAAGCTAGGTTGCGCTGTGTAAAAATGTGCGCTATCTTGCTGGGGAATCCAATTCACACGGTTGTCTGTCATAAGACCCTTTTTTTACGTACACGACGAGCAACCCCCGATATCTGGGAAACATCCACTTGCCGTTTTCAGATGTCTTTCGCACATGTGCCAATTTCAAATTCCATTAACGGATTACTCTATCTGCATACCCAATCTGGATATGAGATGCGTTAAAGTGTTGGGGATGAAGCATTCACTGTTCGTTGGGGATGCTGTCCATTTGCTCCTCTCTCCCTTCTTCTCTGATATACCATTGACCAACTCGAATCCTCTCTGCATGCATCCAAGCAACCGAAACACCATATCCGAAGGCAGGCAACGGTCCCAGTCTACTCCAAACGTAGGCGTTCGACCTACGGAGTACAAGCGGGTACCACGTCGCACTAAGACTAACATCGACTTTATGGCCATTCCACCCCGCACTGCGACACGTGAAGGAAACTGTGAACATGTGGACCCTTTTAATCTCGTAGGATTCTTCCCCACAAGCCCGAGGCCATCTGATCAAGAGCACTCGGGTTGGTGGCGAGATGACAGCTTGGAGGAGGAAGCAGAAGAATTTGCAGAAGGGCTGCCTGTGGTGGACGGTGTCAGCAGCTCATCAGATTCGCAACGCATCCTATTCAGCAGAGAGGACAAGCCGGCGGATACAATCATCAAGCGCGAAGACAAGTTCGGAGTCCTGTCTGTCTGTGCGCATTGTCTACTTTGTGTTTAGTCAACTATCGCATAACCTAATCATGGTTCTGAGAGCAGTGATCGGGGGATGGGCAGGTCGAGGAGATGAGGAGCTGGAGGAGGGGCGTCTCCATTCGCCATACACGTGTGACGAAGGATGTGACGACGAGGCACTACGACTGGCATATGAAACTCGGCGGCGTCAACTATGGGATAGCAGCTCAGGACAGCAACTCGAGAAGACAAATAGGTTATTTTTCGAGGGGAAGGAAGAGGAAGCCACAACAAGGGCAAGGGGGTGGTTTGGTCTGTAACTTAAGTTATCTCGTGGTGGTATGTAATGTCGTAATATTGGGGACCCCGAACGATAAGACGGGGTCCCGCGGGAGGAGTTTATAAACGTGGACGTAGGCTCTCACGCCGTACACGTGGGACCTCACTTTCTTCCCACTCTCCAAACGTTCTTCCCACACACTTTACCCCGCCTACAGACCGCGGGAAATCATGAGGACGGTTCATCCTCACCCTCTTGACACTATTCATCCCTCTCAGATGTCTACCTCACCAACCACAGAGGTCCAAACTCAGCATCGCTCCCAACAACAATTACACGATCTATCCCGCGAGCCTTCCCCCGCCTCGAATATCGCACAACTCGTCGTAAAAGCCATCTCAGGCCCACAAACCGCGTCTTCTTCCCCGCAAAACGCGTCCCAAGCTTCGAATCCACCTCATTCGGCCCCCGGAACCCCCCAACCCACCACTCACGCCTCTATCTCTCCTATAAACACTTCTCACCCTCCCGCGCTTCCTTCGGTAGATCCAAACGTCTCTTTTCAGTCTATCTTGACCGCACCCAAGGACGGCCCCTCAACTAACGGTCAACACGCGCCTTGGTCTGTTCCACCTCCCATGCCGCCCTCCCAACAGCTTCCCTCCCCTTCTCTACCTCGACCAGTAAGTCACACCTTCTCGTAGTTCGCAATGTCCGTCGAATAACTCACGTGACTCGCATATAAGCAGGTCAATGGAAAGCGCAAGCTTGATGACGGGGACGCCGATGACCCACACCGAAAGATTCGTCGTATTGTCCGCGATCACATATCTCAAGATCCTGCGCATGCCACTCCCATGACTACTGTGGTGTGCATGCACGCCGCGGTCGCTCAAAAATCATATGGCAGCGAAAAACGCTTTCTCTGTCCTCCGCCCGTTGTACATATTGAGGGTCCGGTCTGGCATATGCGTCAGCAGCAAATGTCCATGAGTGTCGTCTCCGAGACAGGTGAACGAAGCTTTGAGCAGAAGGCACAACTAGATAACAATATGTCTGCAAGCTTTAAGTTCTTGCACGTCAACGGTACCGCCAAGGCCAAAAGCTTTTTACTTACTCTGGACATCGCGGAACCCCCACCTCACGTACCATCTTCTGATGGCGCTGACACTCCTACTGGTCGTATCTGGGCGTCATTTGACTCGGCCCCAGTCACCATCATATCAAAACCGTCCAAGAAAACTGCCAAGACACGCAACATCTCTTCGTGCATTCTTGCCGGGGGTCCTGTGTCTCTTTTTAATCGTATAAATTCTCAGACCGTACGGACGAAATATATGACTATAGATCACACCCAACTCTGCGCGAGCAACGTGTCCTGGTCAGCATTCAATGTTAATGTCGTCCGTCGATCACAGGAAACACAATCGCTAGGTAAGCAAAATCTGTATGTCTATTTTGAGGAATACGCTGAGTTAGTCCTGCATTCCGGTCTTTAATTTGCGTGTCCTGTGTGTCCGTTCTGCATTAATGACTGTCCTTGTCCAGTTCCCCAACCTGTAACTTATGGGTCTGAAATTATCCTTATGGACACACATTCCGGGATCTCCACAGCACCTCTTGTCATTCGCAAGGTCGACAAGGGCAAGATTGTGTCGGATGATGGTGGTCCTGTCAGTCAGATGCAGAAGATCGCGTTGCAAAGAATCAATCAGGACGGGACCCGGCACTACTTATCCGCTGCCGGACCTATGCCTGGTGCCGCAGGAACCATGTCACCTGCACCTGGCCAATCAGGTTCACATCCTCTCATCTTCCAATCACCGCGGGTTCGAGAAGATGTAAAAGATGGCGTACGCACAGTCACTGACGAAGTAGACGACTATTTATGCTGGACCATCGTCGGCATCTGTGAGCTGTGTGCCGTCTCCCATACCTTGCACATCTAACCCAGTTTGCAGCTAAATTTCAATACACCTTTTTCGATGCGCTCGGTCCAAGCAACACCATCCCCGAATTGCCAGTCACTCCTTTCCCTACTCTGTTCACTGCTCCTGTTTATCGCCCTGCTAACAATGCCCTTGAGCTAACCGTTTCGAACTTCTTCTATGAGAACCCAAAAACGCGGACACAAACGCCACTTGATGTTTATTTGGGTAGTATTGGCCCACTCCGCACACGCATTTATCAGACTCCTCTCCCCGGCCCTCTTACAAATGTTTCGCCATTTGTCCAACCATTGACCCCCCCTGTTGAGACTGGCACACCAGGAGCTGTCGATCCCCAGCCTTCTTCTAATGGAACAACCTCCCCAGTCCCCCCGATCCCCCCACGGTACATATCCGCTGGTCCTTTACACACCATCGTTGTCGTGGAAATGCCTCCACTAGCAGATGTAATCAATGCACTGAAGGAGGACGTACTTCCGGCTGTAGACGAAAGAGAGGACAGGACCGAGAGTGGAAACACCGCACAGGAATCGCGTGAAGGTGAACGGGAGACGGGAATAACGCCAACGGTTGCACCACAGCAACTTGCAGGTCGCAGTCTCCCGCTCCTTTTCATTCGGTCGTTAGACGGAGTAGGTTATCACTCTGGACGCACAATTGCATGCGAGAACGTGTTCGAGAACATGAGTCTCAATGTGATTGGCGGGGGTCCAGGTGGTACTCCTAGTGGCATTGACCAAGGCTGGTTGGCTGCTGCGCAGGCCGCTGCTGCCGTAGATGGTGGGTTGCATGGATGGACTTTGCGTGTTATGTAGGCCTGGCGGGATGATAAATTTGTTTTCTATGTTGTCTATTTGATTATCGCCGATTGCTGTGTCGTATGCTTGGCCTTGTTCTCGGTTGGTTTCCCCGTGCGTTGTTGTACTTCCGCATTATTAGTGGCAGCTGTAGCCTTTACTGAAGAAGATATCAAAGTTGATCAGATCAAATCATATCGTATCAGCCGTGTGATTTACGCGCGCGACCTTCGCACGTTGCGTACGTACGCGTGTACGTACGTGCCTTGTTCGCGTTAGCCTGAGTGGGCTTATCAGTCGCTCTTCCCCAACGTTCTTTGTCCGCTACTATAACTTCTAGGTAATCATCCCCTCCATCACCTCTCCGTTTTCCCTTCAATTCATTCGTCTTTCCCGTCCAGCGCCCCTCAGGTCGTCAAGCTATCTGCACTATCATGTCATCTTTTTTCCCCACAGATGCCATTCGTTCTCGCCTCGAGTGGAATGCCACTCTTAATCCCGCAGCGGCACCACAACCCACAGAGCAAACAAAATATCATCGCAAGGTGAGATCTCTGACCGTTCCCAATTAATGATGTTTTATCTCCTGACCTCCTTCCCAGACCTCTATCATTGCGACCATCGGTAGGCCTTGGAATGTATAATATATGCACGCCTGGCCCCTCAATTGTGCTTGTATAGGTCCAAAGGTGAACACGGTAGAGAAACTGGCTGAGCTGCGCCGTGCCGGCGTCAACATCGGTGAGTCTAGATAAGGTAGATTAGCCGCGATTCCGCTCAAGGTACATCAGTGCGCATGAACTTCTCGCATGGTGAATATGAGTATCATCAGAGCGTGATCGACAACACTCGCAAGATGGTCGCAGGTGTGTCTATAAACGATCTCGTGTGGGTCAAGATATGAACATCATTTTTGTAGCCGATTCCAATGGGCGTCCGGTTGCGATTGCACTTGATACTGTTCGTGTTACATTCCCTTCATCACATACACGCATGTTCTAACTGGATTCCTAGAAAGGACCTGAGATCCGCACTGGTCTCATGCGGAATGGCCAAGACGTAGGCCTTCGCGACACCCTCGATCCGCGCTGTGACAGTTTATGTGTCTTTAGATTCCCATCACCGCCGGTCATGAGTTCATCGTCACAACTGACGTTAAGTACAAAGATATCTGCGACGATAAGCACATGTACGTTGACTACGTAAGTGAAGGATAGCATATTCCGGGCAAAGAGGAATAACGCCACTCTTCAAAGCTTAATCTCCCCAAGGTTACGGCTCCCGGGAAGCTCATTTATGTCGACGATGGTATGTGGGACGCGGTCGAATATTGTTTTTGTTTATAACGCTAATGCTGACTATCATTAGGTATACTGTCCCTTCTCGTCCTATCGATTGACAACACGAACGTACACGTCCGTGCGCTCAACAATGGTACTCTCTCTTCGCGCAAAGGGGTCAATCTCCCGAAGACGCCAGTCGATCTACCAGCCCTCTCTGAAAAAGACAAACGTGACCTACAATTCGGCGCAAAAAATGGTGTAGACATGATTTTTGCATCCTTCATTCGTCGTGCCCAGGACGTTCGTGACATTCGCGAGGTCCTCGGCCCCGATGGCACCAACATCAAAATTATTGTCAAAATCGAGAACGAACAAGGCGTGGCCAACTTTGACGAGATTCTGAAGGAAACGGATGGCGTGATGGTCGCCCGTGGTGACTTGGGCATAGAAATTCCGGCGAGTCAGGTATTCCTGGCGCAGAAGATGATGATTGCCAAGTGCAACATGGCTGGCAAGCCGGTCATCGTAGCCACTCAAATGCTGGAGGTGCGTTGCTTTGTCGTCAGAAAATGATGTACTTTGCTGAATCCCTTATAGTCAATGACGGTAAGCGCATCGATCGTATTTTCAGGTCGGTCGCATTGAAGAATGCGATTTATGGATAGTATAATCCCCGGCCCACGCGCGCTGAGGTCAGCGATGTGGCTAATGCTGTCCTTGACGGTGCCGACTGTGTGATGCTGTCCGGTGAGACGGCGAAAGGCTCGTACCCAATCCAGTCTGGTATGCATCTCAATCTTCGGAGTTCGTCATGCGAAGTGTTCTTACATTCACAAGTACTCATGATGGCGGAAACCTGCCTGCTCGCCGAAGCTGCGATCTGTTATCCACCGCTGTACGACGAGCTACGCAACGTCACAGCTAGGCCAACCGAAACTGTCGAGACAGTAGCATTCGCAGCCGTGGCCGCTGCGTCCGAGCAGGGTGCGAGCGCCATCCTAGTGTTGTCCACGAGTGGCAACACGGCTCGTCTCATCTCCAAGTACCGCCCTAGTGTGCCTATTATTGCGGGTAGATATCCACTTCTCACCCCTTGTTTCGCGTCCTGATCGACTGGTTTTCAGTGACTCGAAACCAGCAGACTTCTCGCCAGATACACCTTCATCGGGGAGTGTATCCTTTCTGGTATCCAGAGCCCAGGGGCGTTACAAGCCAACAGTGGCAAACTGACGTATGCGAGATGGCGTGGTCTAGCTCTATATCCAAAGTTACTAATCAAACGTTTTTCAGGTGGATAATCGTATCCGTTTCGGACTGCGCAGTGCTCTCGAATTGAAGTTGATCACGCCGGGCAGCACCATTATTGCTGTGCAGGGATGGAAGGGCGGCCTTGGACATACCAACACATTGCGAATTTTATCCGTCCCGACCGATGCTGCCGATCTGGCAGCGGAGCCGTTGAGTGGGGCAACGTAAAAGGAGGAGAAAAAGTAGAGTAGAGTGTAATGTAGAATGTAGGAAGCGAAGCAACAAAGTAGCACTGCCACAGGCAGAATTTCTCACGCCCACGCTCGCGTTGTCACCCAAGGCTCGGACGCGCCAAGAAAAAGAAAAGTTGAATCTCTTCGCCTCGCTCGTGGATGTACTCCTCAAACTCACGTCAAAACGGGTTTCGTGACCTATCACGGTCGCCAAATGGTCTCCCCGTTTTCTCCTCTTCAATCCACGAGAAGAAGCTCAGACACGCAAAGGCATCCTCTTGGACCATCTCCGTTTACCTTCCCATCCCCGGCTTCCGGAATCGACGTTTCCACGTCCTCCTACCCAACTTATCCCTTTTACATAGATTTACCCTCTCCCATTTCTCTCGTAGACGGGGAACCCTTGTCCTTCTCCTGTCTTGCGTGTCAATAATTTTCATCATCTTTGCAATCGCCCAGCGCTTCAGGACACCGGAGAAGCAATGGTCAGCTCCTTTATTCCCCGGGGAGCCTCCAACCCTCGTCTTTGGTCGGGAGGATCTACAAAAAATATGGCGGTGGGAAGTCCAAAGTGGCCATTATCCCAGCAGTCGAGAGAGTACGTTTTTCACTGAAACTCACGTCCACGCGCTTACACCCTTTTTACCAGTCCCAAAACCGGTAGGCTTGACCGTCCCCCCCCTGAATCCTGCTCTCCCCCCACGAAAAGTCGCCAAGATTCCCTCGCGGTTCAGACCTCCTGGTGCAGCCGTCGGCGAGACTGTAGGCCACGGTCCCAAACGTCTCTATCTAGATGTCCAAGCTCGCCCGCCCGATGTCGCTTATCCTCCGAGACCGGTACCCGGGAGCGTCGCTGACTTAGATATTATCATGGACTTGTGCGATTTTCCCTCTAAGGTCCTTATTCCGCGTCTTTCATTGCCATTGATGAGACTCATCTCTTATTCTAGTATGTCCGCGACTGCTTGGAGGTCCTACGAATAGGTGGTGGTCTCGATAATGGCGCGCGCTTGCGGCGGGGGAATGTGGACGATTGGAGGTACATCTATTTGGAAGATGGACCGGTCGGTAAGCCTGTGGAACCCGTCGCAAGTCCCGGTGGTTTCGACCCAATTATCCGGCCTTCGGTGTCCATCGATCCTAACGTTGGTCTTCTCAAGAAATCGCGCACGGAATGGGAACGCCCTCTCCAGCTTCCTCCACCCCTTGAACACCACCCTTACCACACGTTGTCTTCCACATGCGATCCGGAGAACCCTCGCCTATTTCATATGTTCTGGACCGGGCCGTTCACCGACAAGCCATATCTTGCTCTCCTCTCCTTCCTGTTCACGCAAAACATCAGGCTACACCTTCATGAGGACGACGGTGACGCAATCGTATGTCGGCCGCAGTTTTGGTTATGGGTCAATCCAGGTCCCGCAGCCGCCATACCAAATCCGAATGCCTTGCATGACATGTTCGAGCAGCTCAAGTCCAATCCTTGGGCGTCGCCCTTCCTGCACCCACGATTCAAAGACGTGATCAAGTTCAAAATGTGGAATACGACGGAACAATTGGATGGTATCCCAGAGATCAAAGACGAATGGAGAGTGTTGAAGGATACATTATTCAACTCTGGCGGACACATCATCTCCGTTCGTCATGACGACTCCACCAGTTCCAAGTCTGCCACTGCCTCTGTCAACTCAGGAGGCGCAAATGCAAAGAGCAATGATGACGAGATGGTCAACCGTCTGGGTTCGAAGTCGGCGGATTCTTATGATCGGCTGTCCGTCATCCTTTCTGATATGGCTCGCTTTGTGCTATGTCACCGTTTCGGTGGTGTATACCTCGATGCGGATACCATCTTCTTACGTGACTGGGAGGAGCTTTGGGGATGGAAGGGTGCCTTTGCCTACCGATGGTCCCGTCTTGAAAAGTATAATACCGCGGTCCTGCGGATGAACAGAGGTTCAGCCCTCGGCTCGTTTCTTTTCAGGACTGCATTGAAAAACGGTCTGGACTTCCATCCGATGACGGTATCGAAGTACACCAAGGACGCCTACCTCGAGGGCCTTCTCTTGCGGTTACCGGACGCGCTGTTTGACTCCGCCTGGTTGAACACGGAGTACTACCAGAGAGACCGTCCGCCCCAACCCTACTTTACTGAGTGAGTGCTTTACATCCGTATTCTCCACTTTCTGGCACTGATGAAATCAAATAGGTTCGCGGATTTCTTCGATACACCATTGCAGAATAGTGCTGCCCCACAAGCACTCGGATTCGAGGGATTCTTCCGCGGTGCATACTCGTATCATTTTCATAATTTCTGGTAAGTACTATACTACTTGAACCTCTTATTCTCGCTGACCGTTTCTAGGTGGAAGCCGTTTGACCCTGCGCGGAATTTCCCGGACCTTGGTTCAAGATTCGCTGACGGTGAACGAATTGCACGCCTCAACAACGATATTGCGTATAATGCCACTCATACTGCACAGGAAAAACTAGAGAAGGTAACGGCAGATAAGCGCGACTTGGACTGGGCAACTGTACTCAAGCGTACATTTGAGTCGTACGTCCGGGGGGAGCGACCGAACATGTACGGCGAATGGCTTCAGTGGTGAAGAGCCAATTCAGCCAGATAGGCGGTATCGCTTCGCCCGTGATCACCGATAATATGGGCTCTTCGGACTCCCATTCAACCACTTGTATACCCGTTCCACTATAGTGTAAAGTACACGTGCTCACATCTGACCGATCTTTTCACGTACTACAACCTCCATGCTACATAATCCACGTTTATCTTTCATCTATAGTTCGCAACGTGTCTTGGGATGTACAGGACTGCGACAACGGAACATGGACAGCAATAGACCCAAGTGGGCAATCCACTTAAACTCATGACAGCCTATGATATAACTACAATGGTGTGCAAACTTTTGAATGTGAACCTAATTGTCTGAGTCTAGCCATTTCGACGTGCCCACCAACTGAATGGGATCAATGTTGCGTGATCTTCGCCTGTGCTGTGTTGACAGCCGATTTGAGAGTTGCAATGACGTCTTCAGGTTTGTCCGCACCGAAGATGGCCGTGCCAGCTACGATGACGTTGCTTCCTGTGATATTCCCTAATTAACGCCACTTCGTCGGTGTCGAGATACAGACGAGATAATTACCTGCTTGGGCACACAAGTCGACTGTCTTGGGGCCCACGCCTCCATCCACCTCAATGTCTTTGTCAGGGAATCGTGCACGGAGCTCCGCTACCTTTGGAACGCAACGCTCGATGAACTTTTGCCCACCGCGGCCTGTGAACCCCATAAAGAGGTGGGAAAGACGAGAGAAGATGGTATTACGTACCGGGATACACGGTCATGACGAGGAGCATATCGGCAAGCTCGCCGACTTCGTCCGAAATCGAAGTGGACGGCGTATCTGGTGAAATCGCTACCCCTGCCTTCATATTTCTCTCGTGGATCGAGTGTATAAGGGAGATGGGATCCGCTGCGATGGATTAAATATAGTGAGCGTGTGGGGATTGGGGAGCTCGTGTTGGGGAAGGAGGAGACCAACATGTAGCTTCGATGTGGAAGCAGTAGAGCGATCCTCCGGCGTCTGCAATGTCGTTCACCCACTGGTCGTAGCCGGAATCAGTCAGTCAGCGGACTTCCGAGGAGAAAGAGGTACGCTGCACCTTCTCTGGTTGAGATACCATCATATGGCAGTCCATGAATATTCCGGGTACACCCTTTGAAACACTAGCAAGGACGGGAGCACCTGGGGAATGTGATTGATGGTCAAAGAAACGAGTCGCGTAAAGAGCAATCACCCATGGTAATATTCGGGACGAAGTGCCTAGGGAGTGTGCAGGTTATGAATAAAGAATGCAAGAGTGCATACTCCGTGATAATTCTTACCCGTCCATGACATCTTCGCAAGTAAGAGCATTTAGCGGAGGGGCACTCTACCCGATGTATGCCGCGCGCAACGTACCCATATGAAGCCATTGTGCGCCACCTTTTATCATACGCTTGCACTCGGCAGTGAGCTGACCGAAGTCAGAGGCAAGTACAGAGGGCGAAATGATAGCAGATGGCATTACGAAACGATGGAGATATGGGTGGATCTCCCGGAGTCGGGCTCAAAGAGGAATCGCAGCAGTCCCTCAGATAGTCACGTGATTCGAAAATCAGGTCGATTTCAATAGGAAATAGGACAAGGACACGCTTCAATTATTAGACAAGTGTTCATCTAACAAATTCTAATCACTCATATCCTTATTGACCTACAAGGAGCACAAGTGTCAGCACATAGAGTCTATAATATCATATGAAGGACGTACGTGGGGATTGAAGAAGAGACTGTTCGGTCCCCACGGATATGGTTTGACACGCTTATTGAGGTAATCGTACCCAGGTACCTCCGGCAAGTGGCCGCCATTTTCCTTCTTGATATGTTCTTCGTGTTCAGCGTGTTCGGCCTCGACGTTGCGTACCCAAGCAATGACAGCCAAGGCTAAAGTCAATGTGAAAATGGGTGTCAACAGTAATTTGATGCAACGCACTGCCAGGGAAGCAAACAAAAAAGCTGCCAAGGAATCGGTTAGACAGGCAAGACACACGGTGTTTGAAATGACACAAACCTGATCCTACGCCAGAGGCTAGTCGTACCTATGGGGGATTGAAGAGTCAATTCGGAGTTGTAACTGCTAGGGAGTGGAAAGTTTACCTGCTGCGTGGTGCTTAATGGCTTCGCGTTTGGCGGCCCACTCAGCAGAGGGTGCGTCGACTACAATAGAGTAGGGACGAGTTCTTGAAGTGATGCGCGTAGCCGAGCGCGTGCTACGAGCGATGAGCGACATATTGGATTGTGGTGAAAAGAGGATGTGACGAGGGTGTCACAAGTTATGTCATTTAAATTCACGTGACTTGTAAGATAGGTGACGCGTCTCGAAGACGAACGAGCGCATAGAAAGAGACACGCAGATTCAGGCGCGCCATACGACGCTCTTTTGCTCTCTCCTCGTTACTCATCCATCCCAAATGGTTCCCCGTCCACAGTCGTCGGCTGCTGGTGTCCTTTCCTTGCTTGCAGAGCAAGAACCAGTCCTCAAGCAGCATGCACTCAACACTCTGATTTCCCTTGTTCCCCAATTTTGGGCTGAGATCTCGGAACACATTGCTCTAATGTAAGTACTCAAAAAGTTGCTTCCTCATTCTACCTCACAGCCCTACAGTGAGTCGCTTCATGAGAGCCCAGATTTGCCTATTGAAGCGCGCAACTCGGCTGCCCTTCTTGCTAGCAAAGTGTATTACTACCTCGAAGAGTATGATGAAGCTCTGTCCTTTGCCCTTGGCGCAGGAACTGCCTTCCAGCAAGATAGCAACATCCCCGGAGATGATGAATATGTCGAGACCCTAATTTGTAAGTCGTTCCTTTGAAAGGCCCAGATTTCTTCTTCTAAATGCCTCTGTTACAGCTAAAGCCATTGATAGATACATCGAAGCTCGGACTGAAGAACAGTCAGGCACTCAGGCAAAAGTTGACCCTCGTCTCCAAGATATAATCGAAAGCATCTTTTCACGGTGTATACAAAGCGGAGAATATAGGCAGGTGAGTTTCAGTCGCGTCCCGACGTCATCCCCAAGGAACACATGTGTTGCAGGCCATCGGCATTGCTCTAGAATCTCGCCGTCTGGATATCATAGAACAACTACACGAGAATACGCATGACAGCAGTTTACTCGTTTATGCCATGGAAGCCGTTCTCGACAACCATTTTCCACTGTCCTATCGCGATCAAGTACTCAATTTCCTTTACCCGCTGTTTCCATCTCCCACAGTAGACTCAAAGTCTCCATATATACACTCATTGACGCGCCTTTTGGTCACTTTAAGCAAT
>QLPC01006605.1:0-19859 GCA_003314055.1 Lactifluus hygrophoroides | reverse complement strand
CTTTGATGCTTGTTAAAAACCGAGTGCGTCTGGGTTGAGCGACGCTAATGGTATATTGTGATTAGAGATACAGGTTTTATCTACTTTACTTAAGTATTGTAAACATTATTACCGTCTTCCGTATTGACCCGTAAACGGCCGTCAAATCAACCGTCCGTATCCGTTAAGACATTCTCAAGGTACCTCGACGGACGGTGGACGGTTACACCGTGCCCGTACTCAACCCGTCAGGTGTACGGCCGTACCCGTAAAACGGACGGCGTGCAGCCCTAGATAAAAGTAATAGATCGGGTTTGATGTCTGTGGCAGATGATCTCGTTAGTAGTTGATATAATGTACATTCGATGAGAAGAGCTACCTGTTTAATTTCCTTCGAGCTTCCGACCAGGACGAAGCTGCTTGAAGGGGTAACAGAAGGGGTCGTGGCTTGTGAAGGCAGAGAGTTGTCAGCGTCCCTCTTCTCGGGACGCTTTCGCTTCCCAGCCTGGGCTCATCTAATAATACCCGGTACCATCTTGGAAGGAAGAAGATTGGCAAGCTATGCTTGCATGAGAACTGATAGGATGGTCATTATTACTGTGACTTACTTCTCCGTTTGATATGTCATCCTTGTCTCCCTCTGATGTGTCGCTCCCCTCAGAAGTGCTGTCGACTATGTCAGTTCCATATTCACCATCATCGTCGGGGTCATGGTCCAACAAGTCAATAACTTTGACTCGCTTGATGTTTCTTGTCTGGTGACTTCTCTGCTGGCGATCACGATGCTTCTTCTCAAGATCGCCCCATTCATCAAGGCGCTCTGTGGCAAGGATATCTCTGAATCCTGTGTTCTTATTTCGCTGGGGCCTGCTGTGGGGAGCTGGTATGGTGGTCATTAATAATTGCAAGGACAATAATACCTAGGGGCGTACCTCTATCGCCAGCAACTGTCTCCCCTTCCACAGGTGGAAGAGGAATTGTATTTATGTCGCTTGGAGAATTGAACCACTGTATGTCATTGGCATCTTTGAGTTGGCCATTTTCATCGAGCGCACACTGGTCAGGGTCAGATTGGGGAGGCATAGAACGCAAATTGATGAAACAGTAGTGTGGGGAGGGGACCTGGGGTGTCTCAGTGAAAGATTAGGGATTAAATATGCGGTTGACGTACCTTCAAAGTCCTCACGAGGACAGCCTGCGTTAACACACAGTGCCACACATACCGGACTATTGGTGATGGGACACACGCCGGATGTTTCACCGACAACGGCGACAAGTACACTGCAGATCCAAGGTTGAAAAAAAGACAAGGGATCCGCCCCCCCTCCAAGTCTTCCCCCCCAAAAAGGGTTCACACTGGCGCAGTAGCACGGTTTGGGATCACAGAGGCACACCATATTCACGGCACAAAAGGGTTGATTGCAATGATATCGTCGATATGTACAAATGTGTAGAGAATTGAGCAAATCCCCCACCAACAAGGCAGCAACAACCTAGAAATTGCCAGGTCAACCCAACAGCACTGGCACAACAGCACAAGACGCACCTTTTCCATTGCCATTCTTAACTTCGAATTAGCCAATAACAGCATCTACCTCACAGCACCTATCCAATCTGCAAAAGCACAATCTAGGACACCCTGCAGACTCAAACATCAGATGACTGCTGTCCATGTGGAAAAACAACAGAGTAGAGAAATAGACACACCGGATCAACAAAATCGTAAGCACTATATCAGCAATCAACAGAGTGGACACATACACGTGTGAATGTCACGCCATCGTTTGACTTGACACACGTGCGAAATATGGCTGTATAACGCCCGTATACGGCCGTATCTTGACGGTGCAATACAGGGGGTAACCGTGGCGTCCCCCGTCCCGTAAAGTAGCGCCCGGAAGGCCAGACGGGACGGTGGCCATGGCCGTATTACAGTACCCGTGCAGCCATAAATACGGCCACGGTGCTCAGCCCTAGTCTGGGGATGGGGACATTGGGACGAGAGTCACGAGTCTACCCACGCTGTTCATAAAGATGACATAAGCAAGCAAAGAGCAGCCTATCACGTAAGGAGGAACGAGTGCAGGGCTAGGGTTAGGTCTTTGCCCTAAGCGGGAGCATTCGGAGCGGAGTGAAAGCTGCTGCCTCACTCTCACCTCGACCACCTCCCTGCTCTCGGTCGCTTGAGCCCGTCGGCTTCGTCCTCTCCCTTTTCTCGTTTGGACTCCAGCAGAGTCCTATTTCCCCAATACATGCACAATCAACTGCACACCGGTTCCACATGAACCTGGAAAACCACCCGTGGCGCCACCAAAAGGGCGGTGATGAGGCCATCTCCTCGGTATGATTGACGATCAGGTGACGTTGCGATGTTACACATGGCACATAAGGTGGGCACAATATAACGCAGTCCCTCCTTGGTAAGGTAGGCCGCCCGAGGATTACACGTATATTGCACCATTGAGAGGACATCACCCAGAACCATGACCCAGACTGCAAAATGCGGCTTTTGAAGCTTGAAGGTTTGAAAAGCGACGTGGACGAGTGAGCAACTTGAAAAGCGAAAAACTTGAACCCAAGTCGTTGAGTTTGGTTTTCCCATACTGAACGATGGCCTTTCTTTTTTCGGTCGTACGTAGTAAAGTCCGGATGATGTACTGTATGACGCCAATGAAGAATCGTGTTTCTCAATCGCAAATTGTTCGTCATGAGCGATTACGGCTAGACGAGTCGTAAGTCAGATAAGTACGAGCTAGGCAGATCGAGATGTAATTAATGTAATTACTATGATAGTACATTTCTCAAAGGGTCCCTCCCTTGGGTTAGTTCATGATATACCTGTGACGATACCTCCACCACTCGCTCAGTCGTTAGCCATTTGTATCAACCGAATCATTGCCCCAATATCATAACGGACTTTGGAAGACATCGTCCTGGGATGCCTGGGACGTTCGGATTTTGCACTGTACTCGAGAAAGAGACGGTCGACTTCTGCATGTCCAAGTTTCGATGGACGATGCAACGGCACAAGAGTCCAACGGCGATCGACGCCCCAGTGCAAGGGAGTTCTGTGTCCGTATTCCGGGTTTGCACGGTGCGCAAACAGAAGTCGAAACGTCAAGATATCCCCTTATAGGTGCAACAGACACAAGAGTCTCATTGCGAGGGCACCGAAGGGAAACAGTTCTCATGCGGCCCATACTTGTACTATTTATGATAGGGGAGGATCGCATAGTGTCTTTATCCGCATAGGTGGGGCATGCGCAGACATTGGTACGAACCGACCAATTCTTGATACCACCAGAGAATAGTGAGGACAGTGCATATAAGCAGAAGGGTATCAGTGAGAGAGGACATCAAAGATAGTATGGGAAATGAGAAATTACGAGGTGTCGGGTCAACTAGATCTGCGTTAAGCCTTAGCTCTAATCGTCGGACGCCTCAGGTTGTGGAATGAGCAAGCAATAAAGAGAAAGCCAAAATCATGAGATCTGAGTCGGTTACTCGAAGTCTTGCATGGATGAGGGGTAAACCAGAATGTTTCAAAGTGCGGGCTTGCGTAAACGAGAAATTTCCTAGGAAGGCCGCAATGGACAGCTCTGTCAATGGTCCGCTGCGTCCGCAAGAACGGAAGTTGGTGCGGTATCGAAGATGAAAGAAAGAATTGTCTGGGTGTGCATAATCACTTTGCGCCTGGAACTTGCTTGCTGTTATCGACAAGCCGCGGTGTAGTGATAAACCTCGGAGAGCGTCGACTGAGATGCAATCAGCATGTTAAGTATAAAGCGACGCAGCCAATAAGTTAAGGGTGTAGAAGAGCAGGTCTATGATCACGTGATCCTTGAAGAGTTGAAGTATCTCAACCAACACCGTTTTTGATCATCTACTTTACCCTCGGACAGCTGCGCTTCTACCGCCCTCGCCAAACCTGAGGTGCCCTGCGACTGAGCGCATATAGAGAAAGACCAAGATCTGCGCCGCGTCATCGACACGCTACTGGTGTTGCTATTGTTGCCGTGCCAACTGCAGCTCTTGTGCAAGCGTCGATGCCCGCCCCACCTGACCTATCGTTATTCAAGCCAGCCAAAATCTCGTTGCTGCCCGAGTCGTTCACTTTTCTGCGAGGGATAATTCGACGCGAGATGGCGCTGCTTTAATGGAGTGAGTGCACTGATTCTGTGCGTGTTATCGTATCCCGCTGCCCGGGAGTCTAGCCACTCTCCATATCCATGCTCATTGCCGATTTGCGCGACCGTGCGCGGGCGGGCGGCGGCGCTGTTGGAGGGAGAGGCGGAGGAAGAGGTGGGAGAGGAAGATGTTGCATTTAGGTACGAGGGCCTATCCATTCTGAGGGCTGTTTGTACTCGCGAGACTCTGCGTGCAGCTGAAGTAGCACAGAGAGAAGCAGTATACGCGCTACCTCCCGAACACGTATGGACTGTGCAGGACCTGGGGGTAAGTGTAGGGGCGGTGTCGGTTAGAAAGAGCTATCATGCTGCAATAGCTTGAGTAAACGGTAGAACATTGAATACCAAGGAAGTGTTCGAGGCGAGACAATGCCACGACAGGATACCAAAGTGTTTATGGTGAAGTCGGTCACCGACGCACTTGCAGGCCAACTATGTGGCCATGCTAATTTCTAGAAGGATTTTCAGCTGATTTACAGCTAGCAAGGTCTGGGTGCAAGGTGATTGTGCACAGTGAGACAATTCTTCCTTTTCTCTTCGATACCGCACCCAAATTACGTTCTTGTCAGCCAGAACTGCTCATTGCCTGGGACGTCGGTCGATAGATACCACTACATTGTGCGTCGAAAGTAGGTCGTTCCTGTTCTTCTTGAGCACGCTGCGGATGCGAGTATTCGGGGAATCTGTGGCTGGACTCCACTGCAATTTGCCTCAAAAAGCGGGCATCTTGAAGTTTTCCGACTGCTTCTCCGGTAAGGTGCAGACACGAATACGTTATCCAGACCGCGGATGTTCGGACTCCGTTACATCGTGCGTCGAACCTCGGATGTGCCAAAGTTGTCCGTCTTCTTGAGTACGGCGCAAATCCGAATGCTTCGGATATAACGACTCGCCTTTAGGTTTTTCGTCCTTGGATGCACTCCCCTGAGGAACCGCAACATCCGGATTGGCACCCAACTCACCCCTCTTGCCCAGCTCGTCCCTGCCGGAGTCCACGACTGCAGCCCCACGGACTTCCCCCCTGCGGGGCCCCCTTCAGACGAGAGAACACGTCATCTCCTCCTGCCCTCTGTAGCCGGCGGGATGCCAGGAGTCCCTCCTTCCTACCGACTATGTGGCTGCTCCCTACTCACGCTTCTGAGCACCTCACAGGGAATTCCATGATCGACTTCCTCAAGGGGACTCGAGCCTGTACAAAGACTGCGACGGGCAAGAGAGTCAGGGTGATTCACGCCAGGGCTAGCCTAAGACTATGCCTGGCCAAAACTTGGGCAGAAACATCGCCCACTCGCACACGCCTGTACATACAGTCTTGACCCTCACACCACGATTCGGCCCACTGTTTAAGGTCTCCTCATTCCCCCTGCCCCTGCCATGACAGTTCCGTCTCTCCAAATCTCGTAGTGTACAAATATATATATCACTTGACATTTGCTTCCTCCGCATGTCCTCGGAGCTTTCCTCACTTATAGTACAATACTTGCTTCCTTCCCTTGGTCTTTTCCTCTTCGCAATCGCTCATTATTTACCAGCTTCAGTCACGGTGCCTACACCCCGCTGAATTGCACTGGGGATCACTGCAAATTAGAGCACATTGAGTTGCCTAACAAGAAAGTCTTTGACAAGAACACGAAACGCACCGTGACTCTAGATCCGGGTAAGGGCTGGCGGAAGCGACACCAGCATAGGCTGCATAGATGGCAACAATGGCAATGAAGGAAGTAAACTTGAAGGACTTGAAGACCATTGTCAAAGATTCGAAAAATAGAAAGGTTTTTTGAGACACGGTGGTGGTATTTCTTCCAAGGAAAATCTGTGTGAAGAAGGGTTCCAGTGACGCCCATGACAAAGTTAGCAAAAGGTAGAAGGTCATGGAGAGCAAAAAGGAACTAACGTTGAGAAGTAGGGAAGGGGTGGGTATGTTCAAGTTGCGGCTCAGTAGCTAGTCTTATTTATAAGAGCTGGTTGCGACCAAGGACTGTGACAATCATGATGGCGCAGATTATTGGCGGGGTTGGACGTGACGGAGCAATTGAATGCAGTTTGGCTCTTACCATGGTTGACGGGTCTCTTGTCCCGGCTCCAATGAGGTACTTGCATACTAAGTTCGTTCCCAGCCGTTCTAGGTCCGATCCTGTCAATTCTGAAACTGAAAACTGATGCAGATTCTAGTCCGACACATCTCCGATGATCTCCGAGGGAGGCTGACTGTAAGCTGGCGCTTATATTCTATTTCCAGCGGACTCCTTGTAAATTGACCAGCCACAGCGCAGTCTGAACACCTATCGTAGCAAAGATCTTTCAGCTTTCGATATATTGCAATATACACCCTGATGTGCTCACCTCCACTTTCTGTACAAAACCGCCGCTGTTTCATTACGTCAGGCGTTTCGTAGCATCCGTTTTCAGGGTACAATGAACATTCCGACCAGCGGAGTTTCGAGTTTCCGCTGGCGTATCGTTCTCACCTGGTCACTAAAAGGATGGGCATGAACAATTCTGACTCGGATGTTTTGATATAGTAACGCCTCTAAATTTACATTCAATGATGCGCCCCGGCGGGGCCCCCATCGGGCTTTACCATCTTTTCATGTACGGTCAGCGGGATGATCCTCGGCGACCCGTGAAGCAGCCTTAAATGACACCCTCTAGCTCTGTAGTTATCAACAAACTGAAACACTTCTTAGACATCTCATGGTGACACTGAAAGTAGAGCCGCCGCTCACATTGCAACGCAGCAACATTACAAACCCGCTCATCCTCCGGGACGCCTCAATAACACGATAGCTACAATTCGCGTGGAAAAGAAACTGAGAGCAAAGGAAAATCAGAGAATAAGACAAATCATTCAAATGCCGTACAACACAACATGATAACGACAGCGTATCCACGCTATTACGGACATGTTGCCCATTCGTCATCGACGCCAGAAAAACAGGGTCACGCTAGAGGGAGGGTGAGGAGAACCACATTTGTTTTTACCAGGTCGGTGGGTCGAACGTTCCACCTTTTGGGACCACCCGGATTCTGGTACGATATTCCAGTGTCGTCAGCAGTCTTGGCGTAGACGAAATTGCCCTACCTTGTCATAGTCCGAAGCAATCGATAATAACAGATAAATGATGACGGTATGCACGGACTCAGCGTACACATGTACTAGTGTACTCGGCCATAACACCTAACAGCTGGCGCATGTACAGAAGATGGAGCGATACCACAAATAAAAGACCTCTTCGTCCGTAGACATGAAAGTGGTATGGGTATCAAGCTGCTTCGAGGACAGGAACGGTGTCTAGTCCAGATCTGCTTATGGCAGATCAAAAGTTACGCGTGAAGCTGG
Organism: Lactifluus hygrophoroides; assembly: GCA_003314055.1. Classification (NCBI taxonomy): domain Eukaryota; kingdom Fungi; phylum Basidiomycota; class Agaricomycetes; order Russulales; family Russulaceae; genus Lactifluus; species Lactifluus hygrophoroides. The sequence goes on along the minus strand of QLPC01006605.1, from coordinate 12,353 downwards.
TCGCGGAGATCAGCACGTCTAAGTATCTGTAAACCTGATATGCCACCTCGAGGCGGAACGAGACATCGGCATCGAGAATTGATGTAGGATACAGTTCTTTCCCGTATTACAGAAGAAGCAAGAAGAGGTCAAGGCCCATCCATAGTCTTGGAGCGTGGGCGGATGGAGAGAAAGGTCAAGATAGTGGAACCTGAAAATGCACCCGAATGCCTCAGAATGAGGGACAGGGTTGAGATTTACACGATGTGGCGGTTCATGATGCATGATGCATGATGCATGCGAGGTCCCTACATCTAGTAACCTGGCTGAGGAAGCAATTTGGCTGTACGGTAAGAGGCGGAGGGTCGGAGACCTAAAATAGACGCACGTTTGGCTTGAGTTATCCAGATTGAAGGAGATGATTTGCAGCATACGAAAACGTCATCGATTATCATCGAGTACCTCAACACAGACCACCAATTGGATGTCGCGCTCACCTGTGCGAAGCCGAGGAGTCGTTCGTAAGTTGACTGCCAGTGTGTGAATTGGTGTGATGCTGACCGCTTACGGTTTAATTTGATTTGACCCGTGACTGCGACAACTCCGCCACATTGACAATTGGCATGTCGGGGTGGTCCACGTTGATAGAATATTTGACAACAAGACGCCAATGACCAAATCGTGTGGAGAAATAGTTCGCATCACCAAATTCAACATTGTTGACGCGTTGATACGTTGATATGTTGAAAATGTCAGTGTGGCGAAATCACCTGCAAATCCTTCCGGTCGTTAGCACACGCACAGTCGGCCCGAAAAGCGTATCGATGGCTCGGTGGACTTTACAGCGACTGTGCGACACACTGGCAGACACTGTGAACTTGGTGGAACGATTGGTTTGCTTTAGGAAACACGACAGATGGTCACCTGGCACGTGTCAGCGCCCCGTGACGAGCCTGGGCAAATTTGTGCTAGCGTCATGAGAGCGGCGTTTAATGGAACAACGGTACGACTCATGATGATATGGGATGGCGCTGTAACTCTTAGGATACAGAATTGTGTGATCGTGAATATGCACGAATCATGATGCCAACTCGGACCATGACAATAGTACGTAATCATGTCGTACTTCAACGGGCCGGGGTGGTCTCAAGTTGAGGATTGATCTTGGCTCTAATATGATCTAATAGCTTGAACTTATTGAATGAATGCCAATGTTAACTAGCGTTGCAGTAGCAGACCGGCAGCCGAAGTAAGAATATAGATCGTACAACCTAAGTGAGACGAGGCCGCTGATGGTTCAGATGCAAAATAGTTGAAGCTAACGTTGAAACGTTGAAGTTTTGAAGATATTTGAAGCTTTGATTTGAAGCTTGAAGCTAGCTTGAAGTATTATTGATCATGGAAAAAATGAATATAACACTTCTGATTCTGATGCATCTGATGCACAGATCTGATGCACTGATGTCTTGAGGCGTTGATCATAGCCTAGAATCTATCCACATAAAATTATGCTTCTGCGAGGCCCCCATGGGATATTCTCCCATTCGAGTCGACACATGGCTTAGGGATAATTTTCTGCAAGTTGTATGGCATTAGGCTGGCCAAACAGCATCTGTAAACCACCCAATTAAAAAACGCCCATCTTGCATCAAAAATCGCGCCACCACTCAAACTGCAACGTAACAACATCTACAACCTCGCTCATCCACCGGGGAAGCACAAGCACATAATAATATGAATTCGCATCGAAAAGAGGCTGATGGAAAGTAAGATCAGAGAGCGGGACATAAAATGTAACAAAATAACGATGCGCACCTGTGCAGTCACGGATATGCTACGCACCATCTAGTAGCACCCGAAAAACAAGGCACGATGGAAGGGAAGCGGGGGTCAGTGCATGTGCTTCACTAGGTGAACGGGCAGAACGTTCCATTTTGGGGGGATTGGAATCGCCTGCCAGTGGTATCATACAGCCCCACTGTTGTCTGCGGTCTTTGTGTAGACTCAATAGTTTCACCTGTTGAATCCGACTAACTAGGGTAGTATAGAAGACCGCTGAGAGGAGGAATGTCGGTCGGGAAAAATTCCATCATTCCATCAAAACAATCTGGCGGACGCACAAATGGCGACTTGGAGGCAAAGCTGAAAACGAACTCAAAAAAAGTGAATTTGCAAGGAATAAAGAGAAAAATCGAAGATAAGCGCCAGTCGACAATCAGCCTCGGAGATCCTCGGAGATGTATCCCACGTTCATCGGAGTTTGATTGCTGACATCTAGCGCCTTTGCATCCGCGCTGTGCTGGAGAAGAATTCGAGCAACTTCCAAAGTCCCCTTTCCGACGCACGGTGTAATGGGGTGCAGCTACCTATACCTGTAGCGTTCAGATTTACAACGTATTCGAGAAGAAGGCGAACGACTTGGGCATGTCCGAGTTTCGATGCACGATGCAACGGAGTTCAGCGATCGACAGTCCGAGTAACTTTCTTTGCGTCTGCATTCATCGCGCCCGATAAGCAGTCGGCAAACTTCAAGATGCCCGCTTTTCGAGGCAAATTACAGTAGAGTCCAGCCATCGATTCTGCGAATACTCGCATCCGCACCGTACTCAAGAACATGAACGACCTGTTTTCGAGAAAGAAAATTTCCTTAGGAAAGCTGCAATGAGCAGCTCTGGTGGGTAAGAGTGTAAGTTGAATGCAGTGTCGACTGTCGAAGAGGATGAAAGAATTGTCTCGGTATGCACAATCACCTTGTTCTCAGACCTTGCTGGCTTTTATCGGCGATCTGCAGTGTATCTGTGCGAAGACAGTCGACTAAAATGACGCTACAATGCGTGTTATGTGGAAAGAGACAAGAAAAGAATGGGCGAGCCGAACACAGATCCATGGTCACGTGATCGGGGAATCGCACCAACGCAGTTCGAGTCTTTGAGATCTCGACTATGTGATCATTTTATGGTCTTCCTCTTCGCAAAATCCTTCTCTATCTAGTATTCATGCGGAAGAGACAATGTACATAATATAAGGTGGTGCCGTCGTCATTGTCATCTTTGGCGTCCAACGTGTCACTGGCACGTGATACGAGTAGATTATACTTAATCGACTCGTCGTTAGTATTCAAACATTCACCATATTCACTTCCTTTACTTTGTACCTTATCGGCTATTGTGTAATATCCTAACCTTCAATATTGTCATCATTGAGACACTTCTTATTTGGCGCAGCATTGACTCGTATGTATATAGCATGCCCTGCGCAGATTGCCTCTTGTTTCAAGCGAATCATCCACGAATACCTGGACCCTCATTTTTCAACTTCCCAAGGCTGTGATCCATCTTTACCTGGCGGTCGGATCAATCCACTCAAACAATCTCCTCACCTAGCCCATCTTACGCACACTGACATACCCTCAGACAGCAGTCAGGCTACAGCCAGCAAGTTCCATTGTAAGATTCCCGCAAGCCATCGGTTTGCTGTTCAAGGGTCTGCATCCTCCCCACGTACCCGAGACACTACTCAGACATTGATCATCTACCTTTGGACGGCTGCGCTTCTACTGTTCTTGCTAAACCTGGGGTGCCTGGCGAGTCAGTGGCAACTGAGCTCACTCAGAGAATGCTCAAGACCAACGCGTCCTGTGCCCCCGCATCATCGACGCGTTGTTGGTACTGCCGTTGCTGGTGGGTTGACGGCAGCTTCTATGCAAGCGTTGATGCCCGCCCCGTCCGTGTCAATGGTCCATCGTTATTCGAGCCAGCCGCAATTATCTCGGTGCCGCCAGAGTTATTCACTTCGGCGAGGTAGAATTTGATACGAGACGAGGAAGCTGCAATGGGGTGAACGCACTGATTCGGCTATCGACTCTCTTGCAGGCCAACTACGTGGCTATGCTAATGACCAGAAGGATTCGCTGATTTACGCTGGCCACACTCCAATGGTCAATACGTTACTGTAGTGAGAGTGAGGGCCTACACAGTCTTTCAGGAGTGGCAGGCGAGGAGTTCTGCGTCATGAATGACGCCAGAAGGGCCCCGGCCCCTGGGGTGAATCTCCCTGGCTCCCTTGCTTGTTGCAGCCTTGTGCAGGCTCAAGTTGCCTTGAGGAAGTGGACCTTGGGGTCCCTTTCCAGTGTGAGGTGCTCGGGCAGTCACAGTCAATGAGGAACTCCTGCCGTTCCGCAGGTGGAGAAGCAGATCACGTGTTCTCTTGTCTGAAAGGGGGCATGGGGCCGTAGTCGTGGTCCCTCGGCGTGGACAAGCTGAGCAAGAGCAGTGGGTCGGGTGTGGATGGCGGGGTTCCTCAGGGAAATGCATCTCAGGGCGAAAAACTTAAAAATTAGACGTTGAGATTGATGGTCCCACGTATACTCAACCATGGCCATTTTTCTCCTGTCATACGTGGTAGAGTCCCAGATAATATACTGTGTTGTCATCAACAAGAAAATTGTGTTTTTCATTCGCAGATTGTTCGCTGCGAGGGGTGATAATTGGATGGCTACGATGGTAGATAGAAGGTGAGACGTAACTATATATCTCAGGAGAGTTCCTGCAGTGATACCTCTGCCACTCACTCAGATTGTTAGCCCTGTACCCATCATTGCATGGCGGCACAGCCACCACAGCGCCAAAGCCACATACGTCCAAGTGGAGCTATGTATTTAAGTATGATATCCAAACGGTAGTATCAACCGAACTTGAACCATCACCCCTGATATCAGTGATAAACAACTTTGGATGAAGTTGTCCTGGGAATTCATCCGCAACGTGCTTGAGAGTGACGTGAGCCGCCCCAACTGTCCCTCTAGCGACGCCATATGCGATTGACCCAAGAAAGTGTCGCGCTCCTCCGGGTAACTTGTCCGTCCGTCGCTCTCGAGAAGGAGGTGAGCAACTTCTCCATGTCCACGTCTAGTGCCTTTTGCAACGGAGTTCGATTGCTGTCATCTAGCGCCTTTGCATCCGCGCCATACTGGAGAAGAACGCGAGCAACCTCCAGATGTCCATTTTCCGATGCACGGTGTAATGGGGTGCAGCTACCGATACCAGAAGCGTTCGGATTTGCGCCATACTCGAGAAGAAGACGGACAACTTCGGTATGTCCGAGTTTCGATGCACGATGCAACGGGGTCCAGCAATCGGCAGTCCGAGTATTTGCATCCGCACCGTACGCGAGAAGCAGTCGACAAACTTCAAGATGCCCGCTTTTCGAGGCAAATTGCAGCGATGTCCAGCCACTGATGCCCCGAATACTCGCGTCCGCACCGTGTTCAAGAAGAACATGAACGACCTCCATACGACCCGCTTTCGACGCACGATGTAACGGGGACCATCGACCAACGTCCCAGGCATTCGCATCTGCGCCGTGCTCAAGGAGAACACGAGCAACGTCGACATGTCCCGCTTCCAACGCCAAATGTAATGGGGCCGAGTTGTTCCCGTCCCGGAGGTTTGCGTCTGCGCCGTGAGTGAGAAGTAATCGAGCACTTTCTGAATTTCCCCCTCGCGATGCCTGGTGTAGTGGGGTCCGATTACCATGATCCTTGATGTTCGCATCTGCGCCATGCTTGAAAAGGGCCCTAGCGACATCCCACTGTCCCGTCTGCAAGGCTAGATGCAACGGAGTCGAGTTACCCATTCCTTGAGCATTCGCATCGGCGCCGTACTCAAGGAGGACCAAAGCAACTTCCAAATGCCCCGCATGTAACGCCAAGTGTAATGGGGTCGTGTTACCGACACCCATAGCATTGGGTGATGCGCCGTATTCAAGAAGAACCCGAACGATGTCCAGGAATCCACGTTGCGACGCCCCATGTAACGGAGTTCTTTCACCGTATTCGCAGACATTCGGACCTGCACGGTGCGCAAGCAAAAGTCGAGTAACATCAAGATGTCCCTTTATAGACGCAACAGACAATGCAGTCTCGTTGCGAGGGCCACTCCTTGCGTTCACATCTTGTGAGCGTTCGACGACCAGGAACTCTACTACATCACGTAAGCCATAGAGCGCGGCATGACGTAAAGGGGTCCTTGACAGGCTCGACGAGCGCTGGAACTTGCCGGAGCGGGCATCTGCGTCATATATCGAGACCCAGATGCTAAAATGTGGCCTTCCCGGGTCAAAGAGACGTTTAATTCCATCTTGCATCACGATGGATGCCACATCCTCGAACTTGGCATGGTCCACCCAGTGTCGAGCTGCATATTCAGCAAGCTGAAATTTCTTGAGGCGACTGGCGGCAGTTACTCGATGATCCAGGTGCAGAAGAATGCCCAGACAGGCTCGGGCGACCATGGCATGAGCTGGGGTCATAAGGACGTGAAATCGGCGAGAGTATGTGTGTCTTGCAGTGGCGAGTCGAGGAGACATCAGGAACTCTTTCACAGAAAAATGAGAGAATTGAATGACCCAGGAACGATTTACTTTGACGATGGCGATCAAGCTCGAGCATGTGGATAGGACGGCATCTCTTGGATCTTCCGGACACCAGTCGGGGAAGAAGGTGGGAATTGACCCTGCATCGAAGTCAAACGCGAGGAATTCCGCAAGCTCCTGGACACGAAGCGGACGAGAGGTCACTGCAATGCACTGGAGCAGTCGGTGGGCATATTCCCAGTTTTCCTCGTCAATGTCTTCTAAGGTTCGTTCATAAGTTTCATCAAGCGTCTTCGGTAGATCATCCAGAACACGCCGGATACGTCCGGGCAGGCAGCGACGGAGGACGACTAGCTGACAGTAGACCCATCTGAACCTTTTGAATCGGTTTAATAAGTGTCAGAGAACACAGTGGTATAAATGACTTACATCCCGTCAGCTTTTCGTGAGAGTGCCTCGATGACTAGTTCCTTATCCTCCGCTTTCCATCGTTGCATTTTTGCATCCGCGTTAACGACAAACCTGACGTAGTTGAGGATATCTTCTATTTGACCTTTCTCGTCGTGAAGGGTAACGGAACGGGGAGCCAACCGACCAAGGACAGATTCAATGTCCGACTCGGGGCGGCTAGTGACACAGATACGGAGATTTGGAAGGTGTAGATCAGCAAGCTCCTTCAAAAGTTTCAGAACGTTGTCACGAGGTGCAGGCATGCCAGACGATTTTGGACACTCGTCTACAGCATCGACAACAATATAAATTGGGGGTCGTCCCGGTAGCTCGAGCATACTCTTTAGACAGCGTTCGAGGTCACCTTCGCTGGCATGCTGTAAACCACGACGGTGTGCCGAATAGAAATCGGAAAGAATGTTGGAGTAGGTGTCGGACTGGTCACAAAGTTGGAGAAGAAGTGAGGAAAGCAAGCCGCGGTGCTCTTGTTTTTGATCGTCCCGAAAGTCGCAATAAAAAAACGCCAATGAGGCTAATCCAGACTTGCACATGCAGTTGATATCCTGAATGATGGCGGAACTAATTGACAAAGTAAGTTCACTCAGCGGAGATATCGAAACTTAAGACAAACCAAAGGACGCTCTTCCCGGAGCCCGCTACCCCAAGTCGAAACCGTCAATCTCAAACAAGAGTTTCAGGATAGAAGGCAACGGACGTTTTCCATGAATCCACAAAAGCGAACCGGTGCTTTTCCATTCAGCGAAAGTGCTACCCTGAATGAACCACGTCGCGGTCCCACTATGGTGCGCTGAGCACGCGATGTTATGATTTTTCCATGGATCAGGGGGAGAAAGCCACTGCTGTACGTCTCGCTGCAACTGTTCACCTGTAAGACTGTGTCTCAACGTCCCGGGTCAGCAAAGAATATCATGACACGAGCATACGTTTTGACTTGTTCATCTCGCTCAACATTTGTTGCATCATCACTAACACCAAGTCAGAAGCTTATGCTTTGATTTCGCGAGTAGAACGTACCAAGGGCGTCCCGGATACCTTCTGTTGACACGTTCGTGTCTAACATTGATGTCGTTCAGCGGAAAGTGTGATGACTGAGTAGGGCTTACTTACCGTCCATAACTCCCCTCATAGTTTGGAAGAGACCGTACACGATTTCGAGAGTCTGTGCTGCGGTGGTTCGAGCCTCATCCTGGGTGAGCCGATCCAGTCTCAGTAACACGGCTTCCACATCGTTCTCTCCTAATAGCTTCCTTCCGAATTTCTCTGTATCAACTTGAGTCAAGTAATGTTTCGGCAAAAGACGGACTCACTGAGTCTCCCCTGCTTGATTTGTTTGGTTGCCAGTGCAAATGTCTGGAGCAATTCGACCATTATTTTCAAGATTATCTTTGTCATGGCTGGTGTGGGAGAGACTTTGGTGTAGATATCAAGGCGGTTGAGGAAACTTTCGAGAGATTCGAACAGGTCGAGGAGCGCATCGTAACTCGCACTAACGTCCTTGACCGCCTAAAAATCGTACATCAAAAGCTCTCTCGTACGAATTCGGAAGGAACATACAGCGAGCAGGACACTAATGCTGACGAATATCGCTTTAGCAGGTTGAAACGGCTGCAGGGTATGTATCAGGGAACCAGAAGCGACCACCAGTCCTTCCCGACGTACCAGGCAGACACCATCGCCAACCAACGCGCTCGTGGAAATTGCATGCAGGACGTGGACCGTACGCTTGAGGAATTTCATCATCTTTCCATCGTTCTCTCGGAATTTACGGAAGGCCAGCACTTGGTCTTGGAGAACGACGGTGACGGACTCGGCAGAGTTGCATTTTTCGAGTTGTCTAGCAAGTGGGTGTTCTACCAGTTTTATCCCGGTCTGCGTTTGATACTCAGCCAAGGCACCCTTGAGAAGAGATGCAAAAACAGAGAATTCTGCACGTGCTGTCATGGCGCGAGTCGTAAAGATATGGTTTGTAAAAGGAGGAGTGGTGGGAGGTAAGAAACAAGGCCCGACTGTGAGAATGGTGGGCTGTGACGCTCATCTCCACTGGCACAGCTTTGGGCGTTTCCTGTCAAGTGGACCGGACATTGTCACCATATCAGCACAGTAGGTGTTTCCCACAAAGAAGACTTCGACGTAGCGACGTAGACCAACTGGAGTTGAGAACAGATCGAGCTCACGAAAGAAAAGTAACAAATACTTAATTACTGTCTACTTAAAACAAGACGAATGCCACCACGCCGGCTGTACAGAGTGCCCACAGGTATATTTGAAATACAAGGTTCAAACTCGCATCGTTCGATGACGTTGAAGCCGCCGGATTCAGCGCCGACGCAGTGGACGACGTGGCTGACGGCACAGAAGATGAGAGCGCGGAACTTGCCGATGATGTAAGTGAAACAGGCCCGCCACCTTGAACAAGGAATGGCTGCGCAGGTTCCGTGGGAAAAATGAATGGCGTCACTTCATATCCGGCATCGCCCGTGCAAGCTGCGATCCCACCGCTGAGCCCACATTGGATATCCAGGGACGCCGACACCATTGCATTGTTGTACACCAAGTGGGCGTCGTTCGGACCCTCGACAAGAGTGGCTATTCCCGCATGATGATCGGATGGGGATCACGGGTAGAGGATATAAGAACGCGCGCACCAGTACCAACAAAGCCCACATCCTCAGAAACGGCCGTCGGAGTGCCCGGTAAAATCTCCCAGGTGGTACGGCCTTGCCCATCTACCCCAAGGTTATTTGCGCTCAACGGCTGAGGGTCAAACCCGGGTATAAAAAGTGATGTGTCGGCGCTGACATCTAACAATAACAAAACCATGAACGAGGGTTCATCAACAGAAAGAGGATGTTAATATTACATCGGACAAAAAGTTGCAGCACGACCAAGGAGAAGATTCGAAAGGAGCGCATGCTTTATGAGAAGGAGCGTGAGGGACGAGATTATAGGTAGAGTTTTTGAGTTGGCAAAGATGTACCAATACATTTCGAGCTCGCATCTTAAGTACAAAATTTGCTCGTCTTTTTTTACTCCTGGTTACCGGACAATATGGGTGACCGTGTCGTGTGATGTGTTCTTGCGGGCTGATTTGCATGTGCGGCATGCGGCGTGTCCACGTGGCCGCGACACGGGTTGACGGAATGCGGCATTCCGGCTGATGCATCATTGTACTCTCCCTCTCCGCTCTCCGATACGTCGTAAACTGAACGACATCTTGACTCAGGAAATATAGGCTTTCTCACTCTATCATATTAATCTAGTCCCTGTCGCCCTTCCTTTCCTACCCATTCCTGCAATTTATAACACGTATTCCGATCTAATCACGGAGCGAGCGCTATACAACCATATCTAGGACCTCCCTGTGCCATCTGCCGCCTGCCACCTTTCAAGGAAGTCTATCAACAACCTCGCGATTGACTATAGCGACAATAGAGCATTGGTTTCGTGCGAGCTGCGCATTTATAAGGTGCTCAACTCTCCCGGGCCTGCATGACGTTAATATGGATCTATGGCATACATTCACGAGTAGAGGCAGCATGCGCGCGCTCCGACATACCAAGGAAGACACACCTATCTGTTTTTCCCCCCCTTATTTGACATTCCACAGCATTTATTTCTCATCCGCCCCTGACATTTCCCTTGGATTATTTTCTTGTGTGTAGATGCTAAATTGAAGCTTCAAACGGGACCCAGTTTTGGTCACCCTTCATTGAATCGACGTTGATATGCTGCAGGAGGTGCTTTCCCTCTCGTTGTGCAGCATATCCGCATACACTTACTGTAAAACAAATTCACAGTCCCGTGGTGATGTAATGACAAGGAGAACGTCCAGTAACTCGACCAGTGCATGTGCACGTGATCGTGACGCTCAATGACTCGCTGGCGACAGTAGTACCGCGCACGCTGTACCACCCATTCAAAGCGCTCTCGCGGAAACACACTTCACTCGTCAATACCAAGCACTCTGCAGCCCACTGTGCGTTTTCTGTACGAGACAACTCTTCATGTCGTCGAGTTGGCGGAATGGTACAACGTAGGTCCATTCTCCCGTTTTCCCCCGTGCGTAGGTCACGTGTCCAGAGACAGGCAGCTAGTATCGATGGCTCCGTTGAGCCACGGAAGTGCCGCGTACGCCCATGTTCGACCATCTTGGTAGCTGTAAGTCCGCTAGGTGTCGTTAGAAGGTAGTGTGTGGGGTAATTTGAAATAGCGTTGGCAGCCGGGTTTCACCTGGGCGCTATACCTGACGTGTAAAGATACTTCCCTATTTGTTCTTCTGCTTCCTGGGTGTACCTAGACTGATTATATCCGTTACTATCAGCTTAGACAGTCGTACAGATCAAACCGAGTGCTTCGAATCATAGACCTCCACACCAGTCTAGATGTATAAGCGGCACCAGCTGGACCATTTTCTACTAGCCGGTACAAGACGGCCATCACTCCGACCTCGCTCCCGTATCCAGATCAATACATGCGGAAGCGGTTTCTAAGAGCCCGGAACAGCTTTCAAGCGAGTTTGAAATCTCGTGCGCGCGGTAGGTAAGTTATAGTACGTGTCAAGGATTAAGAAAATTACATAAAGTACATAACGTAGAGCATCGTAATAATGAGTGAGTGTATAGATACAGTAAGCAGCAGTGTTCTGTCCTTTTATTCGTAGTCGTTAGTAATTACCACTAGGGCACAGCGCCGGAATATACATAATTTCACACTGAGTGGGCGAATCGAGAGTCGACGTTTTAACCTGCTCCGTCGATTCTCGTCCGTTGTTATATTCAGTGCAGAGGCCATGGATACGAAGGCGATCTTCGGCTGTAATATCAAAGTTCAGCACAACGTAGTGGTTTGTAGTATCAGAGTCGCTTACGGTGTTATCCGGAGTCCTACGTCCGAGCAGACTTGGGATCATTCCAGATAACCCCCTGGTGATGCAATCTATGTGCGATGTAACTTAGTCATATGGAGCTTCTTGACCTCATACCACCACCATGTCTACAACCAACCCACCACCCACACTCATCCAACTCACCAACGTCCTCCGGTCTCTCTCTGCTGGCATCGAGGCCTTCGTCTCGTGCAACAAAGATATCCCACCGCTACGACAACTCCTCAAAGAATTCGTTTCCTCACCCACCATCACAGACTTGACAGAACCCACGCCGGACCTGTCACCCATCCTATACAACTTTATTGACAGCACGGACGAAAAGTTCAATCACATCGCCCGTCACCTCTCCACGCTGAACAAGACAGTACAGGGCCTCGGGGCCCAAAAACCCCCTCCCAAAATTGCCAGCACACACACGGCCACCACTCCCATCAACCCCCTAACACCTATGCCGCGGCTGCGGCTTCTCGGGGTAAGCGACCCTCACTGGTCCTCACCCTAAAGCAACCTTCCCCAGAGGGCCAGCCTAGCCCGGACACCATCTGTGGAGCACTCAATAGGGTCCTAACGGCATCCCCCTTCTCACAGGTCCGCCTCTCCGCCGCAAGGTGGACGGCAAACGGCAACCTGGTCATAGTGGGGG
>QLPC01006483.1:0-14055 GCA_003314055.1 Lactifluus hygrophoroides | reverse complement strand
TATGCCTGTGTGACGCGCCCATATGAAAGAAAGACTCACGCTGGCTGCAGAAACGAGTGCTGCATGTGGCCCTGCTCCACCTGTGGCGTTCTTGATATCTTTTATTAGATCCTTTGTTTCGCGGAAGTCAATCCACTGCTCTGCTCCAAGCTCTAGGCATAATTGTTTCTTTTCCGCCCCGGTATCTAAGCAAGAGTAGAGTGAGGAAGAAACGAGTCGAATGATTCAAAACTTGGACAACGGACCAACTGCTACAACTCGCAGTCCAAAGGCATGTACTGCATACTGAACAGCTGATATACGTGTTCTCGTGAGATGGGATAATGGAGGAAGCGAGAGTGGCGCTAACCAAGATGTCCAAGACCGCCGCCTGCACCAGGAATGACAATCCAATCGCCTGGGCTGGTTTGGCCGTACTTTAAGGCACGGTACACGGTAACGCCCTGAGCACGTGACGGTCAGCGTTCGTTCTGGCTTTGCAGTAAGGTACAAATACGCACTGCGCAGAGGAACGAAGCCGCTTCCTGGCTGTTAAGACTTTCGGGGATGGGTGTGACATGAGAAACATAGGAGACCTAATCGCGCTGAGTATGAGACACTGCGAGAGGACAGGGATCACGAGATACGTACCACATATTGAGAGAAGGTTCCGTCAACGGTGTAACCGCTGAGTTTTGCCTTGGCGCAGCCTGTGAGTTATCAGAAATTCAACATCCGACTGTATCAGGGGTGTAGTAGGATTGGATACTATACATTGTTCTAGGCCCTTGCGGCACTGCTCACATTGGAGACACGAATCAGCAAGCCACTTGACGCCGACGCGGTCACCAATCTTGACAGGAGAGTTGACCGTGTGTGCGCCAATGGCAACGATCTCACCGACGCCTTCGTGGCCCCCGATGAGCGGGAGTTTAGAAGGAAGTGGCCAATCACCCAAACGGGCGTGGAGATCTGTGTGGCACACGCCAGTGCAGTGCATCTTGACAAGACATTCCCCAGGTGCGAGGTCCTGCGGTTGCTTCACCGGCTGGTCGTCTTTGATGCGGATAGGTGAATCGTGAGACTCGACGACAGCTGCCATCTGGATTGTTGGGATATTTTGAGACATTGTAAGAATGATGAAGGTGAGGTGATGAGGAGAGACAAAGGAGTAGAGACATTTCTTGAAGTTATTTATATGTATACACCGACACCGACGCTGCGTGGAGTGGTTGAGTGGGGCCTATCGCATCAGGGGCGCGAGTGATCACGTGACAGTGGTCCAAGACCGTGTCTCGCACGCCCCGGCCCGTTCCAGATCATCCCTGTGCTTGCGCTTACTGCATTCTAGGCTCACAATATCTGCAGAGGGCAGCCTAGACTAACTCACTGTACTTCTATCTGTCAGCCGGTACAGAAAGGTAACGCATAACGCCCCTTGATAAACCCCATTCACAGCCCAAGGGATCATCCATGGTCCTGGGTTAGCCGGACAGGCGCACGCGCAGGAAATTCAGGCACGCCGCCTGACCGCTCAGTCTACATACGGTAGTGACCATGACAGTCAAACTCGTAAGTGATGATGCGGTTGCACGGATTACGGGCAGAGTGAAGTGCTCGCAGATTTCTTTCCCCATGGTTCAGCGGCGCGTAGTAGCAACTATCCTGCAGCATGATCCAAGAGAAAAACTTGGAAGTGGCGAAAGCCAATATGGGACGGTACTAGCAGTTCGGGAATGAAAAATAACCGAACCGTTGCCTAGTGCAGGGAGAAATGCTATGCACTGGTGCTTCAAGTTAATTCCGACGATGTTTGTTTTTTTAACCTCCGACCAATATTCTGAGTAACTCATGCACTCATGGTCCACTACCAGCGACCCTACGTCTTGATTGTAGCCGACTAATGGGCTCTGATACCAACAAGTCACGCCAGCTGCATCTGGCATGCATATATTCACCGGCTAACTCGCAACTTGGACGTCAGCAAACAAAGAGGCATCCGGGCCTAATCTATGCAGCGTCACCCATGTGCTGCTGCCACTTAAGAATTCGTGGATCAGATCACCAATCACTCTCACCACCTTTTTCTTAGTGGTCCAATCGTTGTTCTTCCTCAACAAGGTACGCCCAACCACACCTAGAAACGATGCTTCTAAGTCTGAGGTTTACCAGGACAACACATGCTAAGTGAGCGACCCCATCACTGGCGCTTTACTTAACCTGGCGCCTATCAATTGACTTTTCCCTTTTTTAAGTTCGGCATGTGGAGCTGAGCTCGGCGTTCCCATACTATGATAGCAAAGGTATTAACGCAAGTCCATCCAAATTCACGGTTACTGCTTCCGTGAGTATGTAGAGTCTGTATTATATATAATCCCCTCTTCGGACTTGCAGCTCTCTTTTCTACAAGGAAAGCACTCGCTGGCTGAGTCTGCTATGTCCCCGGAGGACATCGACCTGGGCCCACACGCTGGGGAACATGTGTAAGCAGCCCTGAATCCGAGCCTCTCTTTCGCGCCTTCATTCGCTCATCATTTCGTACTCGCTCCAGGTACCTCAACTCCATTTTAAATCTCTCCGCCGCAGGTGAGCTCCAAATTTGTTGAACTTCAAAGGCGAACTCGATGTGTCTCCTATGTGCCGGTTTTAGTTATGTTATATTACGATTATGCGCTCACTTTACCCCGGGAAATCCTATTCCTTTGGCCGCCACACAACAAACTTGGGTGGTTTACAGTGGCCTGCCTTCTCAATCGCTACCTTTCTTTACTCGGACATCTTCCGTTTGTCATAACATATTTTGTTCCAGGCAGCTTTCCAGTACGTCCATCCTCCTGATTTAAAGTCAACTCCCCCTGACCTTAATTTGTACGAGAAAAGTTGTAAGCTAGCGCAATGTGCACACTCTAAGACGTATGTTCACCATATCGTAGCTGCCAGGGTTTACACACGTACCACGAGGCCTTTGTGATGGTCGTGCAGATTCTTGCTGGCAGTAGGTCCTAAAGCGCTTTTACTCCTGCGTCACTGGCTCTGACATGTAATCTTCCTCGTTCAGCCCTCTGCCTTGTCCGAGTTTACGCTTTGTACGGCCGAAGTACACGCATCCTGTGGCTTCTCATCATTATCGGAATAGGGTCGATAATCAATGCGTCTGTAGGTCTTTCCCCTCCGCTCTCCACGTACATCTATGTGTATCTCACCACTTTTCTGCAAAGTTGATGCTGGCAACAAGCAGTCGTTCAGGGGGAGAAACAATCGCAGTTATATCCAGTGTTCATGGATGTAACCAGTTCACTCCACATATAGGGTATGTGGCCGATTTTGCATGGACTCAACACCGGGAGGACTTGAGTCGCATTGTGTTAGGGGTCGACGTAAGTCGTGTTGGGCAACAGTCGCTGAGCGCTGAACCTCTAATCCTGTGAACAGATGCTTCTTTTGCATGGATGGGTGTGCTTGTTTGGGACAGCGTCATATTCTCCCTTACTTTGTACAAGGCGTTTAAAATAGGGAGAGGTATTCGGCTATTAGATGTAATGGTCCGTGATGGTGCGTTACTCTGAGTTTAACTACTTACCGAGCGAGCCTCATCATGCATTTAGGGACTATGTACTTTTCGTGCGGGCCATTCTACCTGTTCCTTGGTAAGATCTTTGACAAGCACAACAGTGCGCTCTTTATCATGAACTTAGGAAATATTTTGACACTTCGGGTATGCCAGCCTTGCATCTACCGCTTTTCCGTTATTAAGTATCCCCCGAAAGTTTTCCCCGGTCAGTTATTATAGATTAATGGTGTCGGAACCTATTTTTA
Organism: Lactifluus hygrophoroides; assembly: GCA_003314055.1. NCBI lineage: Eukaryota > Fungi > Basidiomycota > Agaricomycetes > Russulales > Russulaceae > Lactifluus > Lactifluus hygrophoroides. Next base: position 10,260 of record QLPC01006483.1, on the reverse strand, counting down.
TATATCGTTCCTGCCAAGTTCAGCCTCTATTGAAGACCTCTACCGCAACTTTGACGAACGTGTTCGTCTTTCTACCAGCTTTGCTATTACCACATGTGTACTCGAATTCTAACTACAGACGAATAGGCTCTCAGCTACTCTCGTATCCCGTCTCGTGTTGAACCTCCGTGAACAAAGCACTGCAGGCATACAGACAACAGTGGAAACGGAGCGAAGGTTCCAGGCGGCTCTGCCAACTGCAGGGCTGATCACAACCATTTAGAGCAGCTCTTCCGAGAACGTTGGGAATGGCGCAGATCAGTGTTATTAGTTAATCTTGTCGTGCGGATGAAACAGGTACGAGAAGGGCGGACTGTTTTTGGTCTTGACGAGAGCCTGCCCACAGTCCGTACATGTGATTAGGAATGTAAGAATACGACGTAACTTTTATACAGTATCGATGATACGTTACACGACAGCGAATTACAGCATACATATGCATCCGCCATCGAAGTCATTGCTTCTCTCACAAGGGTTTACAGCTCTTTTCATAACTATGCGGAATCGCAAAAAAAAAAATTCTCGGTTAGCTTTATTTAGTTCTATTTGGTGTAGGACCCCAAAACCTACTCTATTGGCCTTCTGCCGCTGCAATTGCCCATTCCAACTTAGAGTCCACTGTCTTTAAAACAGATACCATGGCTTACACTGCCCACATAAGAAATGGGGTAAAAGTGATGCAAAGTGGTAGTAAGATAAGACACTAGTCAATAGCAATATAAGCAGTAAAGAGCATATATACACGGTCCATAAGAGGACGATGACCAAGTGATTGGTAAAAAAAGATAAGATAAGATAAGATGACTATAGGCTTGATAACTAATAAGTGATCCTCTCCTCCTGATCTCCCTCTCCACTCCACCATACATTGAGGTGCCCCTGTCTGCTCGATCCCAACGCATTTGCATTTAATAGATGACATAATGACTCCAGTTGCTGGCCAAAGACTGAGGAGATAAAGGCATAAGAAAATGTCATTACATATGGTAAATAAGCATGCATTGGCCCACCAATATACTATATCTTCTAGTCTTATTGTATGGTACAAATAATAGTGACTTTGTGTTTTAAACGTTCGCAGGAATTGTCTTATGCATTTACAACGCATTTTATTATCTAATCTACATTCCATATTTGATCGGCACTGTTCCGGTGGTGACCGGCCCGTCTTAACTGACAGCATGCGTTTTGGGGTCCCATGCCAAACAGGGCCAACTAGAAGTTTTTTTTTAGTTTTGAAAAGAGCTGTAATCAAAACCCTCCTCGCTCCAAGGCACGGCACGTGACACGTGAAGCTGGACCTGGTTGCCAACCAAATTCCCTGCGCCTTCCCGTAGTATCTTCTTTATGATACGGCAATTGGTCTAGAACGGAATGGACACGGTAAATTCGAAGATTCTATCATAACTCTTTTTGAGTTTGTCGCATATTCAGTTGCATCTGTTCCACCGTGCCATGACATGGACCCAAGATGACGCTTTTTCTCAGCCTCTTTGTCAGGTGCTCACCAGATCGGATAGTGGATGGCAAGGATGCGAGTGACTTTGCGACATCCCAGAGGTTCAACTGGCGTTGCTGATAAAGTTGTCTACCAGTTAAGTTACGCACCAGGTGCGTTCGGCTATCATACTATTAGTTGCGTCGTTGACGTGTCGTACGACTCGTATCTTAGCGCGCTAAGCTAAGTTATAACGTCAAGTTACTCGCCACCCACCAACTCGCTTAGGTAACATCGCTGTGGGAGACTTGCCGTTTACTAGTAAGTTAGAGACTGTTGCCTTCTTTTCCCCTTTTCATTCGTTCTCTGCGTCTGGACACGGCCTTGTGCAATGCGATGCCTCAATGTACCCACCCCTTTCTCTTTTCCCGTTTTCATTTTCGGACAGGTCGGATGGTCATCACAGCCACGATGGCCATAGCAACAACGACAACAACAATAATGATGTTGATGATATGATGCTCGCCACCCGCCAGACTCCGACCGGCTTCTGTGATGATGACCAGAATTAACAGGTTGTGGGTACGTCTTATGCACTTTTCCTATAAGTATTCCAACGCAAAATGCCATGGTTACTACTGCCCTCGCATATTAGTCCTGTCCCACTGCGGCCACTTGTATGCAATCCCCACTCTAGTCTTGTGGCTTTGTTTTCTCCAAGGAAAGCAACCGCCGGTTGTACTTGTTATGTCCTCCACAGATATTATCCTTGGCTCACGCGCTGGAGAACAGCTGTATGGAGCAAGTTTCTGCCTCATGCGTCGTCCATTTATTCATTCATACGTATCTTAGGTATCTCACCACTGTTTTCCATATTTCAGCCACAGGTGAGCTCACCACTTGTTGATCGCAAAGCAATCTCAGTACGTTGCCTGCATACCGATCCTCAGTGGTGTTGTATTACGACTATCTGCTTACTTTATCCCGGGAAATCCAATTCCTGTGGCCGCCACACAACAAACTTGGGTGGTTTACACTGGCCTGCCTTTTCAATCGTTATCTCCCTTTACTTGGACAAGTCCCATCTGTGATGGTAAACTTTGTCCCAGAAGGTTTTTTTCCAGTACGTCCGTCGCCCTGTTTTAAGTCGGCGCTATCTGAGCTTGCCGCTAACCGTGCGATTGTGCAAAGTCGTAAGCTGCCCTAATCTATGTACCACAATGACGAAACACTCATCACACACCGTAGCTGTCGGGGTCTACTCACATTCCACCAGGTCTTATTGATACTCGTGCAGGTCCTCGCTGGTGGTGGGTCTTAAATCGATTTATTCCTGTTATACTGGCCCTGACATGTACTCGACTCCATGAAGCCCTCTGCTTTATCCGCGTTCTCGCGTTGTATGGCCGAAGTCGTCTAATCCTGGGACTGTTCATCGTAATCAGCTTGGGATTGATTACCAATGTGTCTATATGTCTTTTTTTATTGCACAGACTCAGACCTTCAAGTATGTGTCTGCCTATCATATTTCTTTCATCAAAGCTGATGCTGACTCCTCTGGGCGTGTCAATAATTCAGACCAAATCATATCAGGTGTTCCTGGATGTTACCCCTTCATCACACTTCTAGAGTACGTGACTGAACCTGCATGCTGATTCGCTCCCGATACGATATGCGTCTCCTCCCCACCAGGGGTCGATGTAAGCTACTGGCGAGTTGTCACTGCAGTCCAATGACTCCATGAAACAGACCTCGCTTTATCATGGACGAGCGTGCTCGTTTTCGACAGTGTGATATTCTTCCTCACACTATACAAGGCTTTGAGAATTGGGAAAGGCGTACGGCTACTGGATGTCATTGTTCGTGATGGTACGTCGAGTGACCAACTTACCGGCGCACCAAGGCTGATTAATCATATTAGGGGCCATGTACTTCTCGTACGGTCCCACTCTACTTATTTGTCAATGAGAAATCGATAATCCATGAAAGGGTACTCTCCATCATGACTCTAGTAAACATATTGATGTTTTTGGTGAGCCATGATTTCATGTACCAACTTTCTAAAGTCCATTGTATACTCTTTCTAGTTTGCTCCAGTTCGTTATCCTACATACGGTGTCGGACTATCGTTCTCATACATCGTTTGTTCTAACATCAGCCCATACTAAAATCTTCCACGGGGAACTTCGCAAACGTGTCCGTTCTGATACTGTGTCTCTGCTTCGGCGCTGAACATGGATTTATAGGCTCGCCTCTACTCTTGTATCTCGGCTCGTATTGAATCTCCGTGAACAACACTCTGCTCACATAGGTCTGCCTACGGCATCGGAATCAGAGCTGCAGTTTCACGCGACTCTGCCAGCAGTAAAATCCCTTCGAAACAACACTTCTGCCAGAGCGGGCCACTCGAGCATTAGTATCCTGGCGTGAGCAGGTGGGTAAGTGGGCCGCTTTTGTGGGAATGACGACCATAGCTCACATTGACGAAAGCCCGCGACAGACTGCTCCGAGGAAAGGTTGTGCGGTCTCCATGTTGGAAAGGTCCCAGAGATGCGGAGCAATTCCTGACTGATAGGAAAGAAAGGCCGACGATTGGCCAACTGTGCCGCTAGTCACGTATAGCATATGATGTAGCGCAGACTTGGAGGTCCGAGGAACACGTAACCATCCCCTTGCAAAAGCGCGAGAGAGGGTGTATATGTGGCTGGAGTTCGTTTGTACCTAGTGCACGCCTCGTCGTCATCGGGGTGAGACCAACCGGAGCGTGGAAACCTAAGAGGTCTTAGATAGCTCTTTGTCGATTATTCCTGTCAGCCAACCCCAAGTCGTCGAGACGGGAATTGTATTAGGCGACCATTGACATTGAGGGTCGCTGAGACCCGCGTCGATGTGACGCAGCCACTGCTTTGTGGCCACAGGAGGAGCAAGTGAGCTACTCTGTCTCATGTGCGGATCACTGCAGGTAATTGTCCGCGACGCTATCAATGGCTGGCGAAGTAATTGTGCGTTGGTCACGACGGCGGGCGCCCATGAAGATGTGTTCCTCACCGAAACAACATGCGAAAATCATCGCGACTATTGTTGTCCCACCATCCCGACGCTTGGAACGGTATGATGGAAGGCAAACCCCGCACGGAACCCGAGAGCGATTGTGCACATGAAGCGTTCCCACCGGTCATCACCGAATGCGACGAGCTGGTGCCTATACCAAGCGTCTGCCCCGGAGGTGATAGTTTGTTCGTTGACCGTGAGCCGGGCGGAGACGCGCGCTTCTCGTAGGAGGCGTTGCATACGCGCATAGTTACGGGGGCCGTGTGGGAAGGAGGGAGATGAACGTTCGAGTCTGGCTCCATGAGTGGAGAAGGTATTCCCTTGAGATGTGGGCCTGTTCCTAGTTACACTAATGGCGCGTTCTCCCACTCGCTCTCCGTTTCTGCGTCCGAAATATTTGAGATGATCATTCTACGGATCTGATGGAAGGGCTTTCGCGTGATGCAGGCGCGGAAGTTTCCAAGAAAACTGGGGCATTCAAATCTTGGATGACTTGGCATCCGGCGAAACGACCGGGATTGGTGTCTGTATCACTGGCATAGTGTCGGAAGTCCACATCGAGAAGGCTGTGGGCGTAGGAATGACAACCTTGCTCTCACAGGATAACTGGGATCCGGTTCCTGTGTCACATGGTAAAGATAATATCATCACAAGGGATGATCGCGATCGATGACAATATATGCCTGTGAAGGACCACATCATTCAAATTCAAATCATCGCAGATCTGAGTTGCAACTAAAGGTTAAGATGTAGGTCACTGGCAAAGGGGTGGGTATATCTCAGAACCTCAAGTTACGGTGCAACCTGTGGTGCGGCACTTGGTTACTCGCGTTCCTCCGAGGAGTCTATAGAATGTTGGACGCCTCTGGATGTTACCCAAAAACAACTTACTGTAGAACAAAGCCACTAAGCCAGGGTTTCAAACCATCCTTTCTACTAGCAGTGATTTTCCGGCACTGAGAAGTAACGTGTACATGGTAAGCACCATAAGCTGCCAGTGCATAACTAGCGATAGATCAACACCATAGTGCTGGTGGCTGGTTCCTAGTGTGTCTTAAACTATATGGGCCATTCTGTTGCCCCTGTATGAGCCTTGAGATCTTGAGAAACAGTGGAGATGGCGATCACTTCACACGTTCGGGCAAGGTACCAGAGCAAGACTCAGCTGGTGCCAAGCTTGGACCTGGACAGCACGATTAAGGGGCCGCCGGCCCAAAACCCTGCTTCTCTTCAATTCAATACATCTTATAACCAATAATGATACGGCAAGGGCCTAGAGCGAAATTGACACCATACGTTCAACTTGAATATGACCTCTTTCTGCGTGTGAAGGTGCTAACGCTTTCTTAGTCTGCTGTCGCGAATTCAGTTTCTGGACCGAGCCCTACCGTGACCGTATCATGACGTAAGTTTGACGCATTTTGTGGCAGTCCTCACTAAAGCAAGGATGGTAAACGTGCGACCGACCCACAAGTCAGCCCACTGGCAACTGCAGATTTAACTCTAGTCACGCTGCTCACACACGTGGAACTGTAAAAAGGATGCAATTGGTCAAGAACCAATGTGTCGGTCTATTTGTATAGGCGCCTATTTCCTTTTTGAGGTTGCGACTTACCACCGTTTTCACCGACTATGACGCGCGTGACGTGTAATAAATTACATCCACCAACTTAGTAACCGCAGGTATGGATGAAATGTGTATTTGAAGGTTGCTGTTGTTACAATATCCTCTCAGCAGGCTTCGCGCGTCATGGCCTTCAAGTTGAACCGAATCACGACGGTGAACTCCAGCCACCTGGCCATAGGGATCGCCCATGGCTTGTGTTGTGCATGGATTTGCTAAAACACTGGGGATTTTTAAAAAACGCAATTTGTGGCAGATTTCCGCAAGCATAGTGTATAATGACTACTAGTGTCTCGTTCAGTTGCGTCAAAGTGGTGACATCCGCAACGGACGCTCGGTCTTGTCATCTCCGATCTCTTACCTGATCTACAGCATGTACATACTAGTGCCACTTTATATTTCTGCAGCTGTACAATCTATTACTCTACTACCGTCCATGGAAATTCGCGCTTCCTCCCTACGTCTAACCCTACTCACGGAAACGGTGTTTCGGAGCCTGAGCCCTGAGGTTCGCTCAAGTTCTCCAGGACGACTGACATTCTAGAAAAACGATCTCATCGTGTCATGTCTTTTATGTTTCATCTGCAACTTACCCAAATGGATTTTACTTTGCTTCGTGTATCACATGTCGTCATGACGGGTGTGGCGGTTCCCATAAATGTGTTAACGCAAATCCATAGTTACTGCTCCCGCGCACATGTCTAATCTGTGTGGTATATTATCTCCACTCTAGTTGGGCCGTCTGGTAGCTCTCAGAGGCAAGCACTCACAACTTGAACCCACCATGTCCTCGTCGGATCTCGACTTCTACCCACGCGCCGGCGAACAGTTGTATGCATCTCTGAGCTCCGAGTCTCGCTTCCCTGCGCTTCGTACATTCAGTAACTTGTACTCATCTTAGGTACTTCAACTCTATTTTCAATCTCTCGGCCACAGGTGAGCCCGCAGCTTCTCGACTCCAAAGGGAAATTCAGTGTGCCTTCAATATGCTGGGTTTTAGTGATCTTATATTACGACTATGCGCTCACTTTACCCCGGGAAATCCAATTCCTTTGGCCGCCACACAACAAACTTGGGTGGTTTACTATGGCCTGCCTTCTCAATCGCTACCTTCCTTTACTCGGACATGTTCCTTTTGTCGTAACATATTTTGTCCCAGTGAACTTTCCAGTGTGTCCATCGTCTTTATTTGAGTCAGCTCTACCTGAGCTTGACCGGGCAAAGTTGTTGTGCGTTACCCAATGTGCATACCCTCAAGACGAAGTCACGGTCCTTACAAGATGCTAGCTGTCAGGTTCTGCATGTATCACACGAAGTCTTTATTATGATCGTGCAAATACTCGCGGATGGTACGTGACAAAGCGTTTCACTAGTTTCACTCCTTTATCATCGGCACTGACTTTGTAATTTTCCTCTTGGAGCTCTTTGCCTAGTCCGCGTCTACGTACTGTATAATCGAAGTTCCCTCGTCCTGGGACTTCTCGGCATGATCACCTTAGCGTCACTGATCAACGCATCTGTACGCCTTTCCTCCCTAAATTCTAAGCATGTGTGCCAGTGTGCGAATCACCATTTTTTTCACCAAGTTTATGCTGGCCGCAAGTCGCCGATCAGGGGGCAATGTAGCTCTAGTAGTATCCGCCGTTGGCGGATGTAACCAGTTCACCCCATCTACAGAGTACGTGGCTACACCTGACGGTGATACATTACCGGTATGATCAATATCACCTTTCTGTTAGGAGTTTATGTAAGTTACTGGCTAATGGTTCCTTTGGCTCCAATAACCCGATGAAACAGATGGCGCTTTAGCGTGGACGGGCGTGCTCATTTTTGACTGTGTGATATTCTCCCTCACTCTGTACAAGGCTTTTACAATCGGGAAGGGCATACGACTACTGGATGTCATTGTCCGTGATGGTGCGTCTGTTTGAGTAACTTACGTATCAAACGTTCATCATGCATTTTAGGGACCATGTACTTTTCGTATGTGACTTTCTGCTCGTATGTCAACGAGACATTCATGATTCCCAAAAAGTGTACTCTCCATCATGAATCTAATAAACATTTTGATGCTCCTGGTACGCAAACATTGAAGTCTATCAACATTCTAACATTCAGTGACTGCCTTTCCTAGTTTTGCCCAGTTCGTTATCATGCGTTAATGATATGGGACCCTTGTTCTCACGTATTGTTTCTGCCAAGTGCAGCCTTTACTAAAAAATTCCATGGCAACCTTGACAAACGTGTCCGTGTTGATAGTAACTTAGGTCTGCGTGCCTGATTCTAGTACGGTACTGATGTTGGACGTACAGGCTCTCCACCACTCTTGTATCCCGTCTCGTGTTGAATCTCCGTGAACAAAACTCTACTCTTGCAAGTCTGCCGACGGCGGTAGAGACGGAGCGCCGGTTTCAGGCAGCGTTGCCAGCTATGGGACCGATAACGTCCCTTCAGAACAGTAACTCTGTTACGGTTGATAAGCCAACATTGGGAACGCCGGCGGTCCAGAGCAGTGTCGTTGATGCCCTCCATTAATGTTGTCATGTAGACGCAAAGAAGTACGAGACAAGGCGAGCCGTGTCGTGGGAATAGCACATATTGACGAAAGCGTACAACAGACCCTTTGATAAGAAAAGTCCGTGTGGTCTCAATGGTCGAGAGGTAAACAGAATTTCTATCAAAAAGAGAGGTATAATGGTGCGTTATATGGGTATGAGACCACCGTACTATAGCATACATCCGTAATTGAAGTCATTTCTCACGATGTTGATCCATCCCAAACGGGATAGTGCTTGTCCAGATGAACTCTCACTGGACCCGTGACACGAAAACTTCCACTGGCATCAACCCTCCCAAGTCACACAATACAACGGGCAGCCACCGAACCGTCTCACCGAGGTGCGGGCGAATCGTAGTGCATGGGTTTGCATTTCCCGCGATATAAGTAAGAAACCGTTGCACCGCACACTACCAACAACGCGGTGACAGCGGAGCCGAGTCGGTCATGACAGAGCAGAGGTAGCCCACATGGTGGCGTGCTCCTCACGCGGCCACGTACACTGGGGAAATCGTCGCTACCGTTGTTGTCCTACGCGGCGACAAGCAGCGTTGTCTTCTGTGCGCACACGAAGACTTTTTGCAACATGCAGCATGATCCAGATGCAATGTTCACAAACCCCTCACTGCGCTTGGAATTTTGCCCGTTAAAGGTCATAAAGGTATCTCGTTTCTTCATAAGTTACTACCCAAGTCTATCTCACCCGTTCTGGGCCATTCCCAAACACATAACTTGGAATTTAAACTCTTAACTTATCATGATCGATTCGTTGCTGTAACATTGAATGAGAGTGGAGGTGCAATTAGCAAAATGTGAACTACACATCGCTTGATACTGGCCCATTCCGTAATTATATAATTATCTATGTTCGAGGGTTAAGATCGTTAAGGTCGTTACTGTAAGACGTTAAGAAGTTAAGACGTAGAGAGACAGGCATGTCCGAAGTCAGCCAATACTGTACTTCCGTGACAAGATGTGACATGTGACTGGCGCTTGGCGGCATCATAACTTTAAGACTCACTCACTCTCTGCGTCTGGACATGGCCTCGTGTCACGCCATGCCCAATTGTACTCTCCTTCCCTCGCCCTCTTTTCGTTTTCAGATCGGCCGCGGACGGTCATCACAGCCCCAACGGCCATGGCAACAACAACAGCTTTGATGATGATGAACCAATGATTAATGATTACTCGGTAATGATCTCCACCTGCCACGGTGACTCCGACCAGCAACAGCGATTGTCGCCACCGCAAACACCACGGTTGCAACGACAACAACGACAACCTGCGCGATATAGGCCATATAACTAGAATAACTGTCAGTGTGTTGGTCTGCTAGGTCTGGGTGGCAATGAAGTTAGCAACAGAGGCGATTGACTCGGAAAACCTCGTCTTTAGCACTCACTGGTACGGGCCCGCAATTCTGTGTCTGATTCTCATCTATTATGCCCCGTATCAGTGCCCCCTTTAGGGTACGTACTCGTCTAACCACACGCAACAACGGGTTTCACGATTCTGAGTTTCTCAAGGAAGACGCGAGGCTAATGTCCAGAA
>QLPC01006440.1:0-14149 GCA_003314055.1 Lactifluus hygrophoroides | reverse complement strand
GATGATCCATCCACCTGGGGCTCGGCTGGTGTGTGGGTTGTAGGGGATGTATCGAAAGAGGTTGGGGGCTGTTCATGGAAGGTTGCCATTACTCTCTGTACAGGGCTAGGCTGCAACATTGGAAACACGCCCTTGATGGAATGTGGCAAACTTGGCTTCATTTGTGCCTTGGAGATGACATCTGGGTCATATGGATGGACGCCTGTAACTCGAAAAGCAGCCTTCACAGTTGCCTCATCAAAAGCAGCTAAGAAAGCACGACCAAAGAGACTGGTAAAGTCCCCTTTTGTAGCGTCGCTTTTGTTCTTGTCCTCAAATAACTGGATTTCATCTTGCCAGGCATTTTTCATCTTCGCAAAGCAAACTACATTGAGACCTTGAAGTGCGTGTGTGCAGTGTGGTGGGTAGCCAAGACAAATGATATTGTTTTGATGTGCAAATGCGATGAATTCCAGGGAGTAATGAGAACTATGGCCATCCAGGAGCAAGACGTGTGGGCGCCCTGCCACCTTTTCCTTTGTCTCCTTGTGGAAGACAGTTTCAAGCCAAATATGACCAAGTTTGCCATCAGTCCACCCGTTTTCTGAGTGCGTGATGCTGGTGATGATTGTTTAGTATTAAAGCACACGAAACAATTGACACTCACTAGGCTTTCGAAACATTGTCATTATTCCATTTCTGCATGAAGTTTTTGCCTTTGAAGATGATCATTGGATGTAACGTTGAGCCATCAGCACAGATTGTCACCAGTGCAGTGACATTTTCTCAATCAGCACCCCCTTGTTTATGCTGAGTTTTTGTGCCTCGACCACCTACAACACGTTCTTTTCCTTGATAACCAGTCGGAAACCCACTCTCATCCATTCCATACAGATTTTCTGGCAAAATTCCCAGAGCCACCACGTATTTCTTGACAAGTTTGAACCACGATTGCACAGCCTGTGGATTAAGCGCGTTTGCATGTTGTGTGTCAAGTGGCTTGCTCCAATGGGTCTGGAGCTTCCCATGATGACAATCAAGGAACCCAAAGATCCACTTCTTTCCCACTTTCTCGCAATCAGCTCCAAGGCGGCTTTGCCGGACTGCGTTCGCATACATCTCAATCTGGCGGTGGGAGAGTGGGAAACCATGCTCCGCAGACTCATGGATGAAACCTGCAAGTGTCCCCTCTTCAGTAGGCGTGAGCTTCTGTTTACTCTGGTTAAATTCCTGTGTAGACTGTGCCCCCTTAGCTTGTCACTCCAATGAAGACTTGGGTACATTGAATTCAACGGCAATGTCACAAAGACTTTTTTTTTGTCCCAACCCTTCCTGACCAGCCTTGTATGTGGCAACAGCTTCAAGGAGCCGCTTCTCATTTGCACGCCCAGATTTGAGTTTTTTGACATGAACTGATAGGGCTTTAGAGACCATGCTTGAATGAGGTGTGAGCGAGCCCAAACAGGGGAGACGCCCAAGAAGTGGTTTGACGCCCAAGAAGTGATTTGACACAATATGTCACGTGTACTGTCACACTACATATGATCATCACAATGATGCCCCATTAGCACCTGGAATATTGCATGTATCTATGGGGTATGTATGGAAAAGTTGTCCCAATATAACCTCAGAATCATTCCCTGAAGCAAAAGGTTTGAAAAATCGTGTTGCCATTTAGCAGAAAGGCAATAACAAAGTTGCCGAATGGGAAATCTCCCACATTTGGACGTAATTCCATTCATAGCAAAAGATTGGCTACCTCCCCTGGTCTCAAACTTCGCACATACCTTGATAATACATATATCTCAGTGTATGCAAATTTAGACAGTGTGAGAGTCAGTGTGAGGGGATTTATTACAATTTGTCCCAAGGGACCCTCATGTCCCAAGGAACACTACTACACTGTACCACCCAACTGGCTACACCAAGACCAGACTTTCCTGAGGTTTTAGTGGGTAGGAAGTATTGTGAACTGGAGGGTAACACCCAGAGGAACACAACACTAGAGTCCCACACTACCCTGATACCATGGGGTGTGCACAAATGCATTTTTCTCCTCAAATTGGGCAGTGTTGGCCCACTTCAGCGCATTAAGTAGGGTTGTTAGGTAACCTGGTTACTATCTACTGCTACTTAATATATTGCTTATCCAAAAAAAAAAAAAGAAAACTCGCACTCTAAGTCCACCCACTAATTGTGAGAACATTGATTGGACAAAGCCAAAAGTCAAAGTGGTCCACTTTTCCCACCCACTGAAAACATGACTTCAAATTTTTTTGCAATGCAAGTTGGAAGTTGAACGGTTCGGCAATTCTTTGCCCTCTGTCCCTTCTTCCTCCATCCTCTCCTGGCCTCTCCCCCCTTTCCACCTGTTTGGCTGCCACGTGCACAGCAGTTTTGTTGCTCCCACATTGTGGCAGTGCTTATAGGCAAGTTTCTTTTTCATTCTTTTTTCAACTGATATTTTTTTCTTGTAGTATTTGTTTCACACTGTGGCTTCCACCCACCACTCCCTCACCTCCCCTGACGTTGTGGCATCACCGCTTACATCTAGTGCTTTTTGCTATCCTTCCAGCAGCATCACTGCCCCTCCCCTGTGCGCCACATTTGCTGCGCCATAGGTAAGTTTCTTTTCTGTTTTTTTTTCAACTAACTTTTTTTTTGCAGCATTCATTTCATATTGTGGCCACACCCACCACACCCTCACTGCAGCGAATGTTGTGGCAGCGTCACTTATGTCTAGCGCTCCTCACCATCCCTTTCAATGGCATCACTACCCCTCCCCCTGCATGCCACATTTGCTGTGACAGGTAAGTTTCTTTTTCAGTCTCTTTTCAACTGACTTTTTCACAGTATTTGTTTCATATCACAGCCACACCTGCCACTCAGCGACACAATGACAGAACAACACAGTGACACTGCAGCGATACAATGACATGGCAGCAATGTGACAACAATGGCATGACAACACAGCAGCGATGCAATGACATGGCAGTGATACAACAATGATGGCACGTGTTATAAATGCACCCCAGAGGGACCTCATCTAAGGGAAAGCCATATAAAGGGGCCTTAGTAGAGGGATGACACATGGGTACATCTAAGAAAATGACCAGACTGGGGTTTGAACCCAGGACCTCCCAGATATATACTGGACGCTCTAAACCACTGAGCTATCCAGTCCTGAGTGGAGGTTGGAGCTTTCATCTATATGACTGATTGATATCTCCAACAGCACGATGATGTGGCAGTGATGCAAGGCTATGACTATAATTTGATGGCGATGACACAATGACACAACAGCGATGTGACAACACCACGACATGGCAGGGATGTGACAACACTGCGACATGGCAGGGATGCGACGACACCACGACACAGTGGGGGTGTGATGACACCATGACATGGCAAGGGCATGACGACACCACGACACAGTGGGGGTGCGACGACACCACGATATGGCAGGGGCACGATGACACCACAACATGGCAGGGGTGTGATGACACCATAATATGGTGGGGGCACAACGACACAGCAGCAATGGCATGGTGACACAGTGGCAAGGCGACAACGACACAACAATGCACTGGCAGTGACATGACAACAACACAATGATGCGATGGCGGCGATGCAACAACAACAGTGATGCAGCAGCAGTGACGCGATGACAATGACAATGACAATGCTTATGCCTTTTATATAGCTAGTAGTACTACTGTAGTAGGTTTACATACTGAAATCAATAATTTTTGTGCATATATTTGCATGGAATACATGAAAATGCAGGTCCTGCTTATATTTTTAAGCACATTAAGCAGATAAATTAAGTACATCAAGTCTACTAAGTTGAAAAATAAGTATAATAAGCCAAAATTAATGGGAGAACCTGGCTTATGCTATGCCAATTGGGCTTAATAACTTCTGGCTTAGCATTGCTTAAAAATAATGTCAAGCCATGTCAAGCCATGTTAAGTATGGATAAGTGCTGGTAAGAAAATTTTAGGTTTTCCTGATGCATAGTGGAGCTAGTGATGTCATGATGATGAAGGAGGGCTGTGCTACAAGTGGAATGGTCATGGGGTTAAGTGAAATGGAGGGTGTGCAGCCAGAAAAAAGAAAAGTAAGTATTGTAACAAATCATTGTTGTCAGATGTGGTTGTGGGAATAAAGTTTGTTGATCTACCTGGCATTATCCAATGAGACAGCTGTTGCCTTTCCTTTGTTCTCCTTCACAACCTTTGTGGCCATCTCTACTGCCTGTTGAGTTTCACCTTTTGCTGGTTTCTTGGCCCTCTGTGTTTGCATCAGTGCTGCCCACAACATTACTAGTTAAAACAATGAACATATGGAAGCTCGCTTGTGGGGGCTCTCATGATACAGTGGGCCAAAAAACCATTTCAATGTTTTGCAGTTTCAACTTGTAGTTGCAATAACTCTCTAACAAAATTTCATCAAATCATGAAAATATTTGGGAACATGCCCATGCATCCTAGCTTTAATTTGAGCCCTTATACATATTCATTAGATCATTGGTTCCTAAGTTATATAGGCTTTATGTCAGAGTATCCATTGAAATGGTTTTTTGGCCAATCATCTCATATGCATAATTTGATGTTTACCGCTCAATGTCTGATCTATAAATGCCATGTGAGTATCAAAACAAGTCATACCATACTTCAACTGTCCTCCTAAGGCATTACAAACACTTCAATCACACCATTGTCATCATCAGACCTACCATCACCAGAGTGTATTGAAAATACAGTTTCTACCTTAAAAAATATGTTGGTGATCATTTCTTCAAGCATACCCCTGCTAATGTTCACTATGCTAGCTGGTTTATTGGCACTGGAAAGGCTAAAAATGATATTCAAGTGACTTGGTGGCTTGAGGATGTTACCAACCAACCTTCCCCTTCTCAAACAGTTTATATCTACCTCAGGGATGAAGAATAAAGGCCATAAAATGCAGAAATTCCCATATCTTTTGGTTATGCTCAGGAGAGAGAGTACAGAGTTGCCTTTTTTCAAGGTCAGGTGGATACTATCTGACCATAGATGGTTAATCATGATCTCATATGACCAAATGACCTTTTCCCAGTGCTCCAAGGTTCATTGGTCATGATTTGGAGCAAGTTTATTCTCTCTCTTCTGTGCATAACCAAAAGATATGGGAATTTCTGCATTTTATGGCCTTTATTCTTCATCCCTGAGGTAGATATAAACTGTTTGAGAAGGGGAAGGTTGGTTGGTAACATGCTCAAGTCACCAAGTCACTTGAATATCATTTTTAGCCTTTCCAGTGCCAATAAACCAGCTAGCATAGTGAACATTAGCAGGGGTATGCTTGAAGAAATGATCACCAACATATTTTTTAAGGTAGAAACTGTATTTTCAATACACTCTGGTGATGGTAGGTCTGATGATGACAATGGTGTGATTGAAGTGTTTGTAATGCCTTAGGAGGACAGTTGAAGTATGGTATGACTTGTTTTGATACTCACATGGCATTTATAGATCAGACATTGAGCGGTAAACATCAAATTATGCATATGAGATGATTGGCCAAAAAACCATTTCAATGGATACTCTGACATAAAGCCTATATAACTTAGGAACCAATGATCTAATGAATATGTATAAGGGCTCAAATTAAAGCTAGGATGCATGGGCATGTTCCCAAATATTTTCATGATTTGATGAAATTTTGTTAGAGAGTTATTGCAACTACAAGTTGAAACTGCAAAACATTGAAATGGTTTTTTGGCCCACTGTAGCTTGAACAACCTCTTCTTGGTTGTGGGACTCTTCACTATCGGTGGCAGAATCTGAGCTAGGATTCTCTTGGTTTCCATCTGAAAACTCTTCAATATCATCAACACCATCCATGCTTGCTGTATTTGCAACATGGCTAGTTCTCAGATGTTCCTCTTCTTCATCTTCAGCTCTTCTTGAACATCCATCTCAGCCATAGCTTGAATCTTATGCTCATTTAGCTCCTTGAGTTTCTCCTGGAGCTGTACCTTTTGAGCAGCAGCTGCCTTTACCTCTACTGAACTGCACTTTGGTCATGGCCTATCTGGACCTGCAGGATCAACAACTTGAGTTCACTGAACAGGTTGGGGCTGAGTGATGATGTTGAGACGGACGCAGATATACTGGCTTGGCCCAGTCCGGCTACCTGCCTAATGTGGACGATGCAACTTGTAGATAAGTCTTACATGCTCGGATCGGCTAGATCCTAGGAACCAGAGTGCCCAGTTTACCTATTATGATCAGAGTGCCCTAAGTGCTCCAAGACAATTAGACTTCCATATCAGGACTGCTAATGATCTCAATTACTGTATGGAATAGAATAGACTTTGTAGAAGTAGTACAATCATTGTGATTGCTTATGTTTCAGATCTATTAACACGATATTAAGTACTGCAGGATACCTACCTACTGTATGATCATTTACATAGATCAAGGGCTGTTTCATCCATAGGAACAATCTAAAGGATCGTAAACATTCTCCTAGGCCTGCTAGAAGGCCTCACTATATGTTTCAAGTGTCCTGTGACACGGACTTTTGGTGTGTTTATGTTCTAGATACTTTTTCTATCTCACATCACTGTAAACATGATATTGTGGACACCTAAACTCACTGTTTAGCACAATTTGTACATACACACACCTAAAAGTATATAATTCCTCCTATGGGAGTGGGATGAACCCCATCTCCTACAGAGCAATACAACTCTGTTCTCTCTTCACTCTCAGCTGCTAGCTGTTCTATCAAAACACTTTACTCGCTGCTGTTCATCAGATGACATTATTGACAGCTGGGCACTTTTCTAGTAAAAGGTCAACTCCCTTCCCAGTGTCATTCACCATCTGTACTACTTTTGGCTTGTTTTTGGAACCTGCAGGGTGACCATGCTTTGCTGGGGCTTTCACAGGGACCTCAGGCTCTGTTTCACCTCCAGAAATCTCCACCTTGATGGCTGTGTGTTTCTTGGATGTCACATAAGCCTGTGTATCTGCCAGTGGTGGGTTTGTGTCCATTGTTTTGAGGTTGATGACAGCATAGGTGCAAGTAAGACATCTAGTGTTCATCTTGACAACAGAATGATGGGAGTTTAGAGATGTTGGTTTAAAGGAAAGTATTGCAGAGTAAGCTGAAGGATTGTGATGTGGAAATGACTGTATGCAATGGAAGGACAGAATAGGTGTGGGTATTGAGCTTGGGGGGTGAGTTTGAGAAAGGAAGGAAATTTTTTGGAGGTATGCAAGTATTTGCATGTGTTGTGTTTGTTCATAAAACTTACAGGTCCAAATCCAGCTGCCAGCATTTCATATCTACTGATTTTGTTTGTACAATATGGCTAATCTACCATATCCTCCATATACATCCTTCACTTGTCCAAAATGCTTTCTGAAGTGCAAGACAGGAGGTGGGCTTACTAGACACAACCAGACTGCTCATCAAGTCTTCACACCAGCATCTGACAATGAGGATGACAAGAATAGGTTTACATCTACCTTGCATCCATTCATTAATGGTATGAAACAAATATTTTTTGTATAGTGCCACCTGACAATATTTCTAGGCACACCTTGCAATGAAAGAGGTGAACATTTGCCTCCATACACATGCCCTCCACCTACAACTGCTGCTGCCGATGCAGGTGATATAATCTGTGGAATCCTTTCAACTCCCAAGTGGAATTTGATTTCACACATTATCATTTTGTTGAGGTTCAGAACTCTGCCAGAAAGATTGACCAGGTGCTAGACTTGTGGGCTGCCTCTGTTATGCAGTATGGCAGAGATGCCCCATGGGAGAATTCTGATGCACTCTATGCTATGATTGATGCTGTTAAGGATGGAGACTCCCCTTGGAAAGTATACAGTATTCATTACAAAGGTCCCCATCCACCTGGTATACCCCCAAAGTGGATGACAGAGACTTATGAACTTTGCACAAGAGATTCTCATCAAGTTCTTTACCACCAGCTTTTGATGATGGAGTTTAAGGACAAGTTCAATGTAGCATCCTATTGTCAGGTCAATAACAAGGGCATATGAACTTGGTCCAACCTGATGTTGGCAGATTGGGCTTGGAAACAAGCAGTGTGTATCATGGGCCCAGGATATACTAAAATTTGATACAAATTTTTACCAGGATGCAATTGCTGAAGACAAATCAACTCCATCAGGAAAATCCAAGTTTTTCTTACCAACACTTGAGCATGCTTAATGTGACTTAACGACAATTCTAAGCACCATTAAGCTAGAGGTCACTAAGCCTGACCATGCTTAGGCTAAGTCAGGTCTTCCCATGAATTTGACTTAGCCAGGGCTTATATGACTTAGCTGGGGCTTATTTGTCTTGCTTATTTTGGGCTTAGGCTAAGCACAGATCTAAGCCATCTTTTAAGTGAATCTTCCACCAAAAATTTCACAGTAAGCAGAAGTCTAAGTTGCTCCGAGCTCAATAAGCAAGAGAAAGCCCAGAAAGCCCAGAAAGCAGATAAGATTCAGACTATTAAGCACACTAAGCATACTGCAAGCACATAAAAAGATGTATATTCATATTCTAAGCATGTATAAGCAGTCCAAGCATCAGTATAAGATGTGCTAAGCAGTCCAAGCATTGGTCTAAGATGTGCTAAGCAGTCCAAGCATTGGTCTAAGACATGTTAAACTAGGCTAAGCACACATTAAGAAATGGAAGGACCAGTGAAACATGAGGTAAGCACGATGAGCGAGCCAGAGTTGAATCTGATGTAATGATGTTGACATAATGATGGGCAAGAATATATGGGAAAACAAGAAGGATGGGGACTCAGATTCTAAAAGATCAATATTAGTGAGGTCATGGAGAAGAGACTACTTACACTCCACATCCAACTTGGAGTCAGAGTTATCAACAAGGCATGCATGTTTGTCATCAATGTCAATGGTTTCTGTAGGCTTGGCAGTCCTGTTGTGAGCTCAAATCAGCTTCATGAATTCTCAGGCATCTTGAAGAATGGCATTGAACTTGGTATTTGCAAGTGAGTGTGCTGATATGGCATAACCACAGGTGGCCTTACCCCAAGCAGCAATGCTGAAACCTGTCTGGTGCATGGACTCCTTACCTGTGGAGAGGTTGAGAGTCTGAGGGAGGGATATGGCCTGACATGTCTATGCCAGGGGAGTTCCAAGAGCGCCTACAGCGCTAGGAACTATTACGTGAAATGGACACAGCGCCCAGAAGGTCGGCAAGAGTACCTGTCCCTAACTGGCGGTACCTCAATGACGACAATGCGGAGTTTAGCTCCTGGCGGCTCGGACATGCGGAATTACTTGCCGCCGCTTACGTTGGTCGGAACCCAGTCTCTTACAATGAGGCCATGAAATCAAATAGAGCGGATGAATGGAAAGAAGCATGCCAATATGAAATGGACGCCCTTTCTAAAAATAACACGTGGAAATTAGTCGATCTACCCGCCGGCCGTAAGGCTGTCAAATCTAAATGGGTTTTTAAATTGAAATCGGATGGCCAATATCGCGCTCGCTTGGTGGCTAAGGGATTTATGCAGATCCCTGGCCTAGATTATGATAAAACCTTCTCCCCTGTCGCACGTTTTGAGTCACTCAGATTGCTCCTAGCGTTAGCTGCGCTAGAAGACTGGCATATACACCAGATGGACATCAAATCAGCATTCTTAAATGGCGTGCTCGACGAGGAGATTTACATGGAGCAACCACAAGGTTTCATTGAAGCTGGAAAAGAGAATAAGGTGTGTCGCCTACACAAGGCGATATATGGACTCAAACAAGCTTCCCGTGCATGGAATTTGCAATTCCATGGAGTTCTCCTAGAACTCAGCTTTAAGCGGACGTCATCAGATGCAGGGGTATATGTCATGCCTTCGACGCGGGGGGAGGATTCCTTAATTGTAATTCTCTACGTCGATGACATAACTATAATGGGAGCTTCTTTAGAAGCTGTTAAGCAGCTAAAAACCAATCTCGCTAAGCGCTATGAAATGTCAGATTTAGGAGAGATCGAGTCCTATCTTGGGATTAGAATACTCCGAGACAGATCTAAGCGTGTAATGCAAATAGATCAGGCTGGCTACATCAAGGATGTCCTTGATCGCTTCAACATGGCTGATGCCAACCCACGCAACACACCCCTTCCGGCTGGTGCAGAAGCACATTTGATCAAAAATACTGAGCAGGCCTCCGATGCGGAGATTAAACATTATCAGAGCCTGATAGGCAGCCTACTCTATGTCCAGATCGGAACACGCCTGGACATCTCCTTTGCTGTATCACGATTGGCACAGTATGCAGCAAATCCTTCCCCCCAACATCTACGCCTAGCACAATATGTCTTATCTTACCTAGTAGGAACTGTAGATATGTGCATTAGGTTTGATGGTGCCAAAGGTGAGGGCCTAATGGGCTATTCGGACTGCCATTGATTTGGCATTAAATCCTGTCACTGGACGTCGATCCAAGCATATCGATATAAAGCACCATGCTATTAGGGAGTACGTAGAAAACAAGTATATAACGCTTGTGCGCACTCCTACAGAAGAAATGGTTGCGGATGGCTTCACCAAACCACTCTCGTGTGCCCTCCTTCTCAGGCATATGCCTAGCATGGGACTAAGTCTATGCGATACTTAGCTATCCAATTGTTGGATCACGGGGGGATGTTGAGACGGACGATATACCGGCTTGGCCCAGTCCGGCTACCTGCCTAATGTGGACAACGTGACTTGTAGGTAAGTCTCTGACGCTCGGATCGGCTAGATCCTAGGAACCGGAGTACCCGGTTCGCTTATTATAGACGGAGCGCCCTAAGTGCTCCATGACAATTGAATTGCTATATCGGGACTGCTAACGATCTCGATTACTATACCAAATAGAACTGGCTTCATAGAAGCATTACGATCATTACGATTAATGTATGTCTCAGATCTATTAAGTGCGATATTAAGTACTGCAGGAAACCTTGCTACTGTATGATCGCACACTATGTTTCATCCTTAGGAACGATCTAAAGGATTGTACACTTTCTCCCAGGCTTACTAGAACGCCCTACTGTATGTTTCAAGTGTCCTGTGACACAGACTTTCACTATACATGTGTTACTTTATGGTACATGGAATGTTTCTATCTCGCCTCAATGTAAACGCGATATTGTGGACACCTAAACTCACTGTTTAGCACAATTTGTACATACATGCACCTAAAAGTATATAAATCCTCCTATGGGAGTGGGACGAACCCCATCTCCTACAGAGTTATCCACATCTCTGTTTGCGCTCTCAAAGCTCTAAGCTCTACTTCAAACTCTTTTATTCGCTGCTATTCATCAATGTGATGAGGGGTGTGGGTGATAGGATTGTCAGGGGTCGAACACGGGCAGAGGGTGTTGTCGTCGGCTCCAACGTGGAAGATGTTGGAGTAGTTACTGGCAAAGGCATGGCCGGTCGCCAATTGGATAAATGCGGACGAGAGGCAGCAAGAACCTCCTGTCAGGGCCCCCTGGAACACGGGGGGGAAGTCCCTAGGGTCAGAGGGTGGGTGAGTGGCGTTTCACAAGGCCAAGGAAGAGGGCCTTGGAGGGGTGAAGTCATCCCGCCAGAGGGTGAAGGAGAGGGTGGATAAAGGCGGGGGAGGTCGACCTCGACCAGATGTTGTTGGGCATCTGCGGCCATGCCGTCGAGCAAGGCGGCCGACGAGACGCCGGTCCTGCGAGACCATCTCCGAGAGTACCCATACAACTCCACTCTGTGGTCCACCGTCAGATCGGTCAGCAAGTCTGTAATGGTACATGAAAGGGTGAGATGTTTGTGCTTGTCCAGTCTTGTGAGAGACCGGTGCACCACCCTGTGAGAAAGGAGAATAGCTACCGTAGCGTGACGTTCGGAGAATAGGCAGGAGGCCTGGAAATGAGACAACGCGGCTGTGAGGCCCTCCACCACACTGGTCATCTGCGACCCCACCGCATCTGCCGAGCCCACCATCCATTTCGAGCACAAGACATCCCGTCCCTTTCGAAGAATGAAAGAGGTCACGAAAGGAGGGGACGGGATAGGGAGGATATTGATACGTAAGGTAAAAAGGTTGGCACCGGGGTTGAACAGGGTGGCACAGGCCCCTGTCCATACTGGCAAGAAGGTGGGGAAGTAATTAATGTGGTGCCAAAGGGATGACTCACCGCTCCAGGCAGGAAAAGTGAAACCAATAAGTGAAGGGGGTCTAAGCGAGGCCAGGTGGGTGGGGGTCACCCTCCGGTCCAACCAGAAGCCTCATGTTGATCACCTGTTCGACCTCCCATTCCTCCTCATTGTTCACTAGGTCAGGGGGGGGGTCATTCAAAGTTTGCACCATGTTCCTTCATTTCCTTGTAAGGGGAGAGGAGGTTCACATGGAACATGTTGTGTATCTTCCAATGTGAAGGAAGGTCTAGACAATAGGCTACCTTGCCTATGCACTGTGTGATTGTGAAAGGGCCATGACATTTAGGGGCTAGTTTGGGGGTCTGGTGGTGCATCTTGAGGTTCTTCCCTTCAAGCCAGACCAGGTCACCTGTCTGGAACATTGTTCTTGTTTGATATTCTTTGACTGCATCATGGAGTCTTGTGGCATTGTGTCTGGCTTCCTGGATCTGTTCTAGTCTCTCTTGGACCTTAGGGATGTCTGATGGGCCTTTCTGGAACTGTACTTCAGGTTGGTAGCCAATAAGGAGTTGATGGGGGGAGTAGCCTGTTTTCTCATGGGGCCAGGTGTTGTGTGTGAATTCTGCGAGTGTTAGGTACTTGCTCCACCATTCTGGTTCATTAGACACCCAGAGGCAAAGGTACTGCTCAAGCCATTGGTTCATTCTTTCAGTCTCTCCATCCGTCTGAGGGTGGTAAGCTGTAGAGATGTTCTGGTCCATTCCCATGAGGTGGCAGAGTTCCCTGGTGAAGTGGGATGTGAACCTGGGGTCTCTGTCTGATATGATCTGAGTGGGGAGGCCAAACCAGGGTATTAGGTGGCAAAAGTACCTTTCTGCCACTCCTTCTGCCGTGATTTTGGTGGTGCATGGGATGAACTTAGTCGCTTTAGAGCACCCTTGATTGACGATGGTGAGGATGGCATTGTACCCATGACTGGGGGGAAGGTCCATGATGAGGTCCATAGACATGCTTCTGAAGGGGCCTAGATTGGGTTTGACCTCTAGGGTATAGTTTGGGGCCTTTCTTGAGTGGTTTCTGACTTTGTTGGCTTGACAGATAGCGCAACCTTGCACGTATCCTTTTGCAAAGTCATCCATGCCCTCCCCTTTGTACCTTCGTTTCAGTAATGCTTGTGTCCTCTCAATTCCTGGGTGCCCAGCTGTGGGGTGGTTGTGGTATCTGGCTAGGACTGCCCTGCATTCTCCTAGTTCTTCAGGGAATGCCATTTTTGCGAAGCGTAGTTCTGGCAGGAGTGTGGTGGCTTTGTTGTCGTGTTGCCCTTTGTCTTCCTCAAAGGGTCTTGACAGGAAGTCAGCCACAACGTTTTGTTTCCCTGGCTGGTGGTCAATAACAAAGTTGTAGTCTGCCATGACCTTCATCCACCTTGCTTGTCTTTGGTTTAGGTCTTGAGGCTTTCTAAAATATTGGAGGTTGTTGTGGTCAGCCTTGATGCACACTTGATGTTTAGCTCCCAGTAAGTAACACCTCCAGTGTTTCAATGCTTCTATAGCCGCCATGAGTTCTCTGTCATAGACGTCCCAGTTCCTTTGTTGGTCACTGAAGGTCTTGGAGAGATAGGCAATGGGTCTGAGGCATCCTTTCTCATCCTGTTGCTGTAGTACAGCTTGCCACAAGCACGTGTGATCCGTGTGCAATGGACTTATCGTCTCACCCTGCGGGTCACACGCCCATGGGTAGTTGTTACTTGGTTAGGGAATTAGTTGTGTTGCACACTGCAGGAGGAGCCTGCCCCCACTTGGGAGGACGATTACTATATGTAGGATACTTTCTCACGCTTGAGTGATGGACTGTACGATACTGGTGGCACGTTGCTGTGCCACGCTGCTGTGCTATGTAGCTGTGTACTGTAGCTGTGTTATGTTGCTGTACGATGTTGCTGTGCACGCTACCACTTGGTGGCATTGGGACTGCTTAATGAGGCCAAGTAGTACAGTAGCC
>QLPC01006426.1:0-11034 GCA_003314055.1 Lactifluus hygrophoroides | reverse complement strand
AGAAAGGCGATGTGTAGGTAGCTTCTGCATTGCTAGACGAAGACTTCTGTCATACCATATGTTCACAGCCCCCGAAAGAAGAGCGCATATCAACTAACGCCAATGAAAATCAACTTACCACAGTAACCCAGTCTTGTCTTGAGTTCCAACATAATAGAGGCTCATGTCCTACGTTCACAGTTCACACAGGTATCAGGATCAGGATCTGGGTGGTTGGGTTCCCGTCACCCACCCCGGAGGCGCCCTGTACTTCCACCACAGGAGATACGTAAGTTCGTTTCATCTTCTGGTGCTCTGCATTTAATGTCGATTTACACAGAACATTTTCACCGACGTGTACATGTATGACCGCGAACTAAGGAAAGAAATTAATGAATTTGCAGCCGAGCGTGACCGGAAATTTCAGGAGCTCCAACGCGACCATCCCTTTTTGGTGACTACAGACCAATGTGACCTTGTCTTAGACATCGTCAATACAGCAGACGGCAAAACCATCTGGCAATACTATTATGTCGATCATAAAAACAAGACCTTGTTCTGGCTGAAGCATTATAACATGACGGGCCTCTTGAAAGATGTGTGCGGTGCAAATGAACCTGGTCATATCAGTGGGTATTTCCCAGTTCATTGAAGAGCGCTCACACAAATATTTTATTGCCATTCAGAGCATCGTCTAGAATCTCTCTACTGGTGAGAGCCTGCGATATGTCCCCTTATTGTCTGACACACAGGCCCCTAACATAAGGGTACATTGGTCACTATATCCCACTGGTCTCTCAAAACGCCGCTTCCCGGATAAAGCATTCGACGAATTGACGGGACTTCTTTTGAGCAGCGGCATTGGTAAATTATCTATTTCTTTTCTTCACTTTCGTTTACCGAACCCTTGCAGATTCCTTAACCTCCAATGTTTCAACTTCACCGTACAGCGTGGCTAAGGTGCAGATGATGCGCGACTTCATAAAAGAGGCTGAACGCACGTCCATTTTTGGGGGTTCCAAGAGCCGTTTTAACGCCTCATTGCAGGTCTCGGCCCGGAAACGAATGTTCATGCAATAAGCTCAACAGGTAACGAAGGACTGCACAATCTGGAAAATTGAGATACTCATTTTTACGTTCTCAGCACGATTACTATCTGTTTTTGGTGTGTATCCCGCTTCCAGATTCTTTCATCTCCTAAATGCCCAATCTCCTAGCTCACTGGAAGTTTATTGACTTCCATGGTCAAAAGACTTCTCGCCAAGATCGATATAAAAGTATTTATGAGGGTGAACATCACAAGCGTACGCCACTTATCACAGTCCTATCTGTGATTTTGTTTTTCCTTCCGGATGTCCATTTGCGGGAACTGGATAAGGTGTGGATGGACGAGCTAGTCGTTGAAGAGGTTTGGAAGGGGTTCATGCAAAAACTGGTAACCGAATGGACCGACTTCGTTCTATATGTGAGGTTTTTTATTTTTTTCAAACGTTCAAAAGGTGACCGGTGACCCCCAAAAACCGATAGTCAACCGTGATGCTCGCTGCAAATGTCTCATTTCTTGCCATTCAAGGCGTTATCATCATCCCACCGAATTTTGGTATCAAACCCTGTCCCGCCCAGATTGCCAGTTCAGTGTCATTGGTATTTAGTATCGGAAGTATCATGACGGGCCTAATACTCATCCGCCGTAATCGCACAATGATGGAAAAGGACGCTAAAAATGCGGTCCGTTGATCCTCTCTCGCCTTATACCTTTTGATCTGATCGACATACAGTGGGACTACCTGAATGGGATGAAAAAATCCTTTTTTCGCCGGGAACTTCACCTTGAACCGTTGGCCATCGTCTTTAGCCTAACATATGCTCTGCTGATGTGGTCGTGCGTCCTCTCATCTTGTTAATCTATGCAGAATTTCGTATAGTGATCATTTACTTGCAGTGTCTTGTTGTTCTTCATTGCTCTGTTACTATTCAGTTTCCAGCACACGACAAAAGAGATTCGGATCATTGTGGGAGCTGCTGCTGGGTTTGTTGCGCTGCTCGTGACATGGTGCATCAAAATTTCCTGGCACAAGGAAGATCGAGAGGATGAATTTTTACTTGTAGATTTTGCACAGGACGGAGAAGAAATTTGATTATAGTTTGAGGCCCTTGAGGGGTTATTCCGGATCCAAATACACCACTGGGCAGCCCACTAACGAGTCTAACTTAGTGCTGTACAAATACCGACAATACACCATTCCAACGGGGCTCATTCCATAAGGTGCAGTTTGTAATGTCCCAGGAGATACGTAATAATAGCTCCAGTTGTAACTGGGAATCCTCAGGAATCCTCCTCATCCCCCCATGAGATATTGATGCTCCCCACCGTGACGATCCATGATAGCAGCTACCTGCAGATTTACCCCTAAATCCTAACAATCGGACCTAACTTTTCGGTTGATGACGAACACATTTATGACACTTATGCGTGAAATTAGGGCTACACACGACATCAGGATAAAATACGTCTTCTGGCAACTTAAAAGTAAAATAGACGTTCCAGAGAACCCACGCGTCCAATTTCATCTTATCAATTCGCAAATTACCGTCGTACAGTCCGAGCGGAGCAAGGAGCTACTCAGGCGCGATTTCACGCCCCAATGAGGAGAGTTTCTGCGGTACAATCATCGCGGACCTCACCACAGGAAATCGCGTTCCTCGATGCTGCAGGATTCACTATGCACAATAATTTGTTAGAACGGCCAGCTAAGGCAAGATATCAATCGGTGCCTGCCTATTCAAATCCTGAGCAGCGATATCCCTCGGCTGGTTTGACTTAATAAGTGTTGCTGGTCTAGAAATGTGCGTGATGGAAACGATGAGAGCAGATGAGACATGCAGAGTCCGTGTCCAGGTGATGATCGATGATCACATGACGGGAATTCGACGCGTACGGCCCAACACCTGAATGCCGCCATTCCATGCATGACCCGTGGGACCTGGTCGTCACCCACTCTGCATCTGTTTCTATCTCATGAAGCGGCTAAGTCTAACAGTTGCGGGGCGTGTTTCGGTCATACCGCCGTTTGTGATCCATTTGATAATCCAGTCAAGGGTGAAGAATGTTGTGCTGGCCAATTAAACATGGTCCACTGTGACGGGGATTGTTTGAGCAGTCCGATACATATCAAAGATCGTCCTTGAATGGGACGACAGTGGCGTTGTACGTGATTGTCTGGACTTTGGGGCTGTACTCGGAGGCGGCTATTATCATGTATCATGTGAGTCGTCATGTCACTCGAATCGCGGTATTTAAGTGTCACTCTTCTAAGTTATTGTGGGCGACGACTCCACCTCACACTGAGGCCAGTTGATATGCCTTCCTCAAATACCTTCACGCTACTCCGAAGCATGAGAGGGCCGCTGCGATCCATCAGGCACGCTCTCAGATCCTTCATATTGTACTGCCTGTTCCATTGGTCCCACATCTTCCGCAAGCTCCTCAGGGATACTTGGTCACGGTGTTTCAAGGACAATTCCACGGCAGGAAGGAAGAACAGCAAAGGAAACACAGTTGGGCTTTCAAATTCGGGAACATCACCGAGCAGGGAACGGTACAATGTAGTCTGTGCGAGCGAGCCAATCCTCGGGTGCTTGGCGTCGGGCCCCGGGGGGTCTTTCCCTCTGGAACCCATCAGGAGGCCGCCCAGTATGCAGCATAGTCCTTCATCCCCGTTTCCGGGCTCTCCTCAGAGCGCAGTCAGTCCTCTCCCCCAAGTCAGCATTCATGATGAGCCTAGACCAAATCTGGCAGCCGGTAGCAGCAGTACACCTTCGTTTGATATTCGTCAGATGGATATCATTCCGCCTTGGACTCACTTGGGTGCGACTTCGAGGTACTCCAGCGAGGCGACTGGAATTCGCCACCCTCCGTCCCCATCTCAACTTGGTCCCTATTTCTCTAGAACTGGTACATTGGAGAGGCTCCGCACTGGCCGCACACCGCGTCCGGGTGCGGACTTGGAGTCGCAGAGTTCCCCTGAAATTCGTGTTCATCCCTCTTCAGATAACGAGGTCGTGGTCCAGCCAACCTCTAGGTTACCGACACTAGAACTTGGCCCGTCAGTCAGCCAGACTCTGTTTCGACCCTTTGAGACCTCCTTCTATTGCTCGACACCGAGTCCTCATACGCTATCCGAGTCCCACTCTTTGTCCAGTGACGCGCCTGGCACTCGGCTCAACTCGGAGAAGCGCAATATCAGACCCATACATCCCGAACACGCACCACGTTACGTGAAGAAGGGCGACGTGTAGGTAGCTCCCATTTTACTGGACAAGACCTCTATCATTACAAAATGTATACAGCTCACGGAAAAAGAGCATATATCGACTAACGCCCGTGCAGATTGAACTTCCACGGTAATCCAGTCTTGTTTGATTCTGACATCATGAAGGTTTGCATCCTGCGCTGACAGTTCTCACAGGTATAACCAGGAATTGGGTGACTGGGTACCCGTCATCCACCCTGAAGGTGCACTGCACTTCTACCACGAGAAACGTGTAAGTTCGTCGGATCTTCTGGTGCTACGCGTTTAACGTCTATTTATACAGAATATTTTTACCGATGTGTACATATATGACCCCGAACTAAAGGAGGAAATCAATACATTTGTTGCCAAGCTTGACGAGCAATTTCAGGACCTCTGCAGTCATTCTCCAGCTACTGCAGACAACTATGACCTTGTCTTGGATATTGTCAAGACAAAGGAGGGTGAAACCATTTGGCAATACTATTATGCCGATCACAAGGAAAAGACTGTATTTTGGTTGCATTATTATGACATAACGGACCTCTTGCAAGGCGTGTGTGGCGCAAAAGAGTCTGGCCATATAAGTATGTCCCCAGTTTATTGCCAGTGAAGAGCACTCAAGTGGATATCCTATTGCTATGCAGAGCATCGCCTAGAATCTCTCTACTGGTTAGAGCCTGCGCCATGTTCCCTTATTCGCCCTGACATACAGGCCTCTAATTGAAGGGTACATTGGTCACTATATCCTACCGGTCGCTCAGGTCGCCACTTTCCAGGGGGTGTACTCGAGGAATTGACAGGAATTCCTTTGAGCAGTAGTATTGGTACTCCGACCTTTTCCTTTTTTTCCGCTCGTTTACCGAACACTTATAGATTCCCTAACCCCAAAATTTTCTACCTTACCGTACAGTGCAGCTAAGATGCAGATGATGTATGACTTCATCAAAGAAGCCGAGAGCACGTCCATTTTGATGGTTCTGTGAGCTATGGTAACATTCATTGCAGGTCTTGGCCCAGAAACAAATGTTCATACAAGAAGCTCAATAGGTAATGAAGAAATGCCCAATCTTAATATCGTAAAATATCTAAAATGTAAATTTTTCAGCTCGAATATTATCTGCCGTTGGTATGTACCCCACTTCCAGTCCCTTGTTCTCCCTCAGCTGGACGCCCCTATTTCTAGCTTATTGGAGGTTCATCGACTTCCACGGACAAAACACTTCCCGTACCCATCGGCATGATAAGAGTGATTATGGGCGTGACCATCACAGGCGCACGATACTCATCAAGGCACTATCTTTGATCCTATTCTTCCTCCCAGATGTCCATTTGCGGGAGTTGGAGAAGGTATGGACGGGCGAGCCTATCATTGAAGAGGTTTGGAAGGGGTTCACGCAAAAGCTGGTTACTGAATGGACCGACTTTGTCCTATACGTGAGGTTTTTTTTATTTCTTTTCATAAATTGCAAAACGTGTGTTTTGACGCCAAAAAATTTGACAGTCAACTGTGATGCTCGCTACAAATGTCTCATTTCTTTCCATAGAAGGCGTTATCATTACCCCAGGGGACAGTCGGTTCAAACACTCTCTCGCGCAGATTGCGAGTTCCGTGTCATTGGTGTATAGCATTGGAAGCATCATTACGGGCATAATACTCATCCGCCGCAATCGCACAATGATGGAAAGGGACGCTAAATACGCAGTTCGTTGGCCCTCTCAGGTTGGCACCCTTTACTTTCGAGCTGATCGACCTACAGTGGGACTACCTGAAGAAAATGGAAAAACGCTTCTTTCATTTTGAACCGTTGGCCATCGTCTTCAGCCTAACATATGCTCTCCTGATGTGGTCGTACGTCATCTCAAATTTTCTATGCCTTCCGTATAGTGATCTTCGCTTGCTCAGCGTCTGGTCGTTTTTCATCGCTCTGTTGCTATTCAGTTTCCAGAACACTACTAAGGAGGTTCGGATTATTGTGGGAACTGCTGCTGGATATATTATGCTGCTCATAACTTGGTGCATAATGAATTCCTGGCATACTGATGATCGAGAGGATGCACCTGTCGATTCCGTACAGAACAGAAAAGACAGTTTGAATACAGCCTGAGAGATATCGTGTCGTGTGATGTACTGTACACTATCATTGGCAGCGAGGCATATTCGATGAGGTGAGGTTTGTCCCAGGCGAGTAGTAACACGCGCACGACGGTCAGTGCGATACGATAGGCGCAACCAATGGCGAATACAGCCCAGGACAGGAGATAACGGTGATAAGATAATGTTGAATGGGGTCCAACGTGTCACGTGACGGAAACACGACCTACAAAACACTTTACTTCCTTATCTTTGTACTTTAGCGCCGCAGAGTATTGCCCAGAACCTTTATATTCCCCTTCCTCAATCATTGAACATGGTTTCTGCGTTCTTCTACGGGATCCTGATGCACCCCAAGATCCTGAAGCGAGTTCTGCACAATGACGCCAGCCATCTGCAGATCTGCCCCGCAATCCTACCGGTCAGTTCCCACAACTGATATACTCTTCTGATGTTTCATATCTCTGACACCTATGCTCGGAAATTACAGAACTACACACGGCACCAGGTTAAAGTGCGTCTCGCTCTAATCGCACTGACACACATGTGCCAGTGACTTGGAAAAAATCGACGTTCCAAAGAACTCACCAACGTGCAATACATCAGTTCGCAGATTATCCAGCTATTATACCGTCTGAGCGGAGCAAGGCGGTACTCGGACGAGAGCTGACGCCCGATGAGGAGTGTGTACGGGGCACGATCGTCACGGGTCTCACCAGAGAGGACATTGCGTTCCTCGACATCTTCGAAGGCGTTGTAGGTATCCGAATCGTCAAGTCCCCTCTTTTCGATGTCTTTCTTTCTCATGCCCCTCTTTCTTTTTTTCTCTTTTGCTTATCACGCCCATCGCGGGGAAATAACATAAACAACAACAGGAATACGATCGCTCGCAAGTGCTCGTGCACCCTCTAGGAACATTCGCGCCTATTCCATCGAATTCCGGGACAGGTGCGGATACACTAGAAGGCCTTATCGCCCTCGTATCCACGCCCGTGCGCCCTAACGAGCTAGCGCCTACCGTTCCCGCACAGACCTACGTGTGGGGTGAGGAAGACAGCGCACTGGATGGGAAGCTGTGGTCCTATGACGAGTTTGTCAGAAAGAACGCGTGGAAGTGGATAGACGAGGGAGCGCAAAATGGGACCAACAAAGATTACGCGGAGGTCGATAAGGAAATAGAGAGGCTGCGTGCAGAGGGCGTTAAGGCATGACGTTGATTCGAGCGAGCTGCCAGTGCTCTCTCGCTGTGCTGAGACGAAGCAAAGAAGATATCTATCCTGCAGCAGAATTACAACCCTTGTACAGAAGAAGCACACAGATACGTTGGCATAGAGGATATCCTAGAATTCGCCAAACTTCACGTGACCCGTCTCTGCAGCATGCGCGCGGGCTTCCTTCTCGCCCTTGAGCCCCTCTCCGCACACCTATAGGATCCACTCAATCAATCACGGGGTCTCTTGGACAACAAATAATATCGCACGCACCTCGCACTTCAGATCGAATGTCGCTGTGTTCGTATAGGCGCGTTTCGCTCGCAACTTCGTCGCAAGTCCACGCAGAGCTTCGAGCACGCGCTCGCCCTCAGCGCCAAACGCAGGCATGATGCTCGCACAGAACTCCTGGGGTGCATCAGGTTCAGGAGCAAGCACCGCAGCGTCATAGTGAATGCCTGAATAGATGAGTAGCGCGCGGCTCTCAGGTGCGCCGCCGTCATTGGAACTAAAGCGATCGATGCGACCAGTCTCGACGTCGATGCTCGCGATCTCAGTGCCGTAGTGTGCTGCGAGAATCGTAAGCTCGATGGCGCCGCCCCAGGACCTTGGGGAGAGGATGGTGCGGATATACTCGTCGCGCGCACGCCTGTTGTATTAGTGACGGGCAATGTGTAAATGGATAAGCAATGAGCAATGCAGGGGCGGATGTCCGTTCGCACCCCAGTATGTCATCACTCCAGGTCTCTGGGTCCTTCCGTATCGCATCTGCTACGACTGCAAGACAGTGAGAAAGAACTGGCCAGACACAGGAAAACACGTGGCAACGGACTCTGGCGGATTGCAGATGCTTTTCGTGCGTCCTGCTCGAAAACCAGCGCAACAGAGGCGAACATACACGAGTTGTCATCTGGCACGATCTACAAATGAAGCACCCTAAGCGAAATCCCACACACTAAGTTAATCTGACTGAGATAATTACCCGATGTATCAGATAATTACCCTCTGCTTCAACATAATCGGGACCATCGCGTTGTGTTGCAGAAACCGGCGGGGCTACCTGCCTTTGGTTTGATGACGATGATGGTGGGGGTGGATTGACGACAGTAGCGCGCGGGTTTGCAGGAAGTGGCGGTGCTATGGGCGCGACGCTCGGAGATGCCGCGGAGCCAGACTTCTGGATGACGATCAATTGATCCCCAGGCGCCAGGCCAAGACTGGAGAGTGGAAGCTCTGGAATGACCGCTGTGAGGGAGCGCGGTGGGTATCCTGCTTTAACTACACGAGATGTGAAGGTGTGTAGCGTAGCAGGGCAAGATTAATCGTACGATCTTGTGCTGATGGTGGGATCTCTGTTATAGAGAATATAGCTTGGAGGAGATCCTGCACTGTGGCCGTGTCTGCATCAAGTTGAATTGTCGAGACGCCTTTTGGATGTCGCAAACGAAATAGAGCCATCTTTGTCGTCGGCGCCAACGTTCAACTCGAATTTGAAGTCTACGAAACGAACAAGTCGTAACCGTAACCCGGAGTCCGGGCCGTGTAAACTAGCTTTCTCCTTCCGAGTCATCTTCATCTTCATCTTCATCCTCGTCTTCGTCTTCATCTTCTTCTCCCTCAACTTCACCCTCGTCTTCTTCATCTGCATCCACATCGACATCCTGATCACCAAAAATAACTGCCACATTCCCGTCTCCTTCTCCACCCTCCATCACGAGTCGAATCTGGGGCCCCCATAGGAACCAATATCCGACGGTCCCAAGGACAGCAAGCCCTATCCAACGCCATCGCATGCGTTCAAAGTACTTTTCCTCTTCACTTTTTGGACGGCGGGGCTCACTCCACCAAGCGCGAAAGCTCGGGTAAGGCAACAGTGCACTCAGTCTGTATCGTTCGGGAGGTAGCACGGGCGCGGAGGGTGTGGCGGCACTGAGCACGCGACGTGCGTGCGAGAGAAGCGCGGGGTATGAGGAGCTGAGCAGTGACGAAAGCAACGTGTCGGGGAGTGGCACGTCAACAAGAAGCAGGACGTGAGCTGCTAGCATAAGATCCAGCGTCGTCGGCCTGCGAAAATGTATTGGGCCTGATAAGTGAAAACGGGGTTATTCCCGAGTCGCGCACCTGTCATAAAAGAAGAAATCTTTATCGCCTAGCAGTCTTGCGTAGAGACTGAATGCTGCACGCGCCTTTTCTAAGACCTGTTACACTCATATCGAATCAAGCCAACTGGGCTTGAGCGGCCACATGAATCACTCACCCGTTCGCGCTGGAACGCACTTTTGAACGTTTGCTTTGGATCATCCTTTTCCGTCACCTGCTCACCGAAACGCTTCGGTTTTTCTATCTCACTCTCCTCACCAGAAGCTGGTACAGTCCACAGTCCGTTGGCCTCAAGGCGAACTTGGTACGCCTTGCAAATGCGATGGGGCACATAGTAGGACTGTGGAATTTTGTAGAAGGAAGACAGGGTGGGATACGTGACAGCGGCATAGTTTGCGGGGAGGGAGTAGAAGACGTGGGCCTAAAGAAAATTACATATTAATGAGCGCCGGGAATCGGTACAAGTAACAACGGCATACCACAAGATCCCCGAGGGCCGATTCAACGTGGGCGATCCATGCGGTGCGCTGAGCACGCTCCAAGGGACCAAGCAACGCGTCGACATCGGCAGAAAGCGCGGGCGCGGGCGCGTCGGCGTCCGCAACGACAGGACGGATGGATGAGGGCGGCAGTGACGCCACATACTTCATGATAGAAGTCAATGGCGCGACGGTATGATGACCATGACTAAGATACGGCAGCTGGCCTATGAAAGGTACGTTTAACGTACAAAGGTAACATTGCCTCAGCTGATACTGACCTACCGCTGGGAGATGTATCTGGGTTCGTGCACTCCTGGATCGAGAAGCGTCCTGGAAGCGCAAGCTGGAGGTAGAAGGCAGCTGCGACACAGGAGGGCTCAATGGAAGGCAAGCCCCACTTTGAGGGCCATATGTGGAGTGTTAGTGCTTGCGTTGAAGGGCTCATACCGCCAATAGTCCGTAGTCGTCGATGTAGAGTTAACACAACACAATACGGACGGTTGCAGTCCAAGACCAGTAGAGGCGCTTAATTTATATATGATTTAGGCGACTTCCAACGTCAGGACACTATGGCCGAGTGGTTAAGGCGACAGATTCGAATTTCGCACGCTATCTGTTTCCCTCTGGGAGCGCAGGTTCAAATCCTGCTGGTGTCGAACTTTTTGGAAGGCTTTCCGACTCAGACTTCCTCTCATAAATTACCTTTTCCCGCTTGGGCGCAAACGACCCATTCCCGCGGGAAAAACGCGCCTCTATTCTACATTAATTGAACTTTCGTTCTGTACATCAGGCACAGGTGTAAGTTTAAGAAGCCGACCTGGCCAAAACAAAAATACCATAGTCGATTTGGTTGCCATCGATTATGATATCTTTGT
>QLPC01006396.1:700-18969 GCA_003314055.1 Lactifluus hygrophoroides | reverse complement strand
GTCGGTGAGCTCAATGAAGACGACATGATACAAAAGAAGGGTTGGAAATCGAATAAAATCAAAAAGTCAAAGTGGAAAGGAAAGCTGAAGAAAGGAGAGAAGAACAAGGGGAAGCCGCTGGGCTGTCTTGTGGAAAAAGAGCATCGCCTTTATAAACCCGACATAACATTGACACGACGGTCATACCGACAACTAGTGCTCTGCCTCTGCCAGGCCCACATGCAAGCAGCTTGGTTCAGGGCGTGGGAATATAGTGTCTGTGCTCTGTAAGCTGTAAGGTACTGCATTAGGCCGGTTCCCGGCCCCGCCGCCGTTGGATACCCTAGACCACGGGTTCTGCGTCGTGGGCCGAGAATGAATAACCAACCACTTTATCTGTCTTCAATTATTGTAAATACTAACCCGAATGGAGCTGAAGGGGACGTTCATTCGAGAGGCACAGCCCAAGGACCTTCAGTTACTGTATGGCGCATGCAAGTCAAGTAACCACGTGGCGGACAGCCTGACAAGTAATTGGAGACAGTATTGTTAATCTCGCCAATCTCACCAATTCGACACCAAGTCTATGATAATTAGTACGTAAGTAATGTACATGGCTGTCCTCAAGCTGCTGGTTTCAGTCTGAGCACAGGATGCGCTGTGAGCATGATCTTGTCTACCGTCATCGCGACCTCGGCACCAATCTCCTGTTCAGCCCCTGCACCTTCCAAGATCCCAAACAACCCAAGCTCCGCAATGTGTACCTCTTGTGCCCACGTCCAACGGAACACGTCTTGTCGGGCCCGCGCTGTCACCCGTCCGATCATGGTCTCGATGGGGTTATGCGCGCCAACTTTTCGGCCGCTCTCCATCCACCTCTTGAGAAAATCCAGCGCCCACCACCTCTTGTGGGATTGCTCGACCCATTTCCCCTTTTGTTCCCTTGCTCCAATGTGCTCGAAGGTGCTCTGAATTTCCTTGTCGCTGAACAATGGCTTGTTGTGGAGCAGCGCGTGCTTGATTTGCCAGTGCGTGACAAGATCTCCGTAGCGGCGTAGTGGCGATGTGGCTTTCGTATACCCCTCACCGTCTGCCACGCCTAAAGTCCAATGTTCTGCGGGATCCAAGGTATACCCGCCCAATGGGAATTGTATCGCCTTGCGTCGTACCTCGCAAAAGTCCACCCAACCGTTCTTGTTCCGTGAGCTGAGTAAGTCCGCCAGTACCTCGTCACTTCCCACCGGCGCAGCCAAGAATCGCCGTGCAAGTGGAATACCACGGTCGCGTCCGAAACGCGATGCAACACGATTCGCAACTTGTGCAGCCTCGGAAACAATCTGACGCGACCCCAAAAGATCTGGTTTGTGGACTGCATATGAGATTTTTGGTTCCCCAAGAAACAATCCAGGTCGCAACGAGTCGACCACCATGCAAACAGGGAGCGGCTTCGGAGAGACGGTCAGTTCGAGGTGTTCTACTCCGTAAGTGAAGGTTGAAGTGCTGAGTCGACGAGCCACCATTCGCTTAGAAAAAAGGTCGAGTAAATGAAAATTCTCGATGTCTATCGGAGATAGGTCCAGCGGAGTGGGATCTGTCCTTGTGGGGCTACCAAAAGGGAACGTCGTGTCAGGGGGAGGGAATGACATCGCGGTGTCAACGTCATCGTATTTGATTGTGCGCACGTTACGGACGATACCCGCACGGACCTTGTAATCAACGATATCGCCGGCAGAATCTATCATAGCGCTGAAGGTCATAACATTTTCGGCCGCGCCGCTCGTCGCGGTGTCGCCTAAACTGAGTTTGCGGCTCACAAGAGACTCTGGAAGCATGGGTTGTGAGCCATGATAGAAATATAATGAGTGTAGTGTGTTGCGAGCTCGACGAGCCAGTGAATGCGTGGGTGGTAGAATGGCAGTGGGGTCCGCGATATGGATGTGAACCCAAAGACGGGAGGGGTCAGTCATGTCACGCTCGACAGATATGCCATCATCAAGCTCCTGTGCCTTGTGATCATCGATGGCATAGACAGGAAGTTGTCCAAAGTCATGACGGATGGATTCCAGCGGATCAGAGGGGTAGAAGTCGTCAGGACCGAGAAAAGAAGTAGTCGCAGCTGGCTTGGAAACGTATTCGGGTCTCACAAGTGGTATGGGGTCTGAATTGGTAGTAATAAGAGCTGGTTGAATTTCCCTGAGCGATGGGATATCTTGCCACGGAGCGAGAGCACCGATATCAACAAGGAACTGGTGCACTTGTTCCGAGTCGACATCGCCATGATACAAGGTGAGACTCTTCATTATGTCGCAAATGAGGGGGGTGTAGGGGTTGCTCTGAACTGAGCGTATGTCGATTAGAGAATCGAGGAAAAAACGGATGAAAAGTTGATCGTCTTCAGTGAAGGCAACATCCACCGCGGGTTTATAAGATGGAGCCTGATTCTTCGAACCCTCGGATGCTTTTCGTAATTTAGAAACGATTTCCTTGGCCCGAATCACAAATTGTCGGACACGAGGATCATTAGTCTGCATCAGATGCGAGACTTGGTTGAAACGTTCGACTTGGACGCGCGGTCTGACGTAAAATGCTTGTGACAACAGGAAGTTGTGGCTATCTATAATGAACATTTGAGAGTGCTTCATCAAACGGGAATATACTGCATGCAGTACTAGACGGCGGTCCGGATGATGAACATTCAGAAGCTTGGCAGCTTCTGCAACAGTGACTGAAGCCCAGGCTTCCCCGTCAGGAGCGCCGATCTGCGGGTACACGCTATTGAACGGTCCAGCATACCCGTTGTAGAGATCTTCAGACGCTTTGTTGAAGGCGCGCACCTTCTCCGCGATAGATACACGGGCCATGAGCTCTTTGGTGTTGGCCGGTTTGTCTTCGATGCCACAACGTTTGATGAGGGAGGTATCTATGAATTTTGGGATGGCGTAGAGGATATCATAAACAAGGTGGGTTACAATACGCCCATCGGCGGTGAGCGTCTGGATGGCATTGCGTCCATCGTCAGGAACCTCTCGAAGTATGATGCCAACAAGAGGGAAGCTCTTGCTGAGAAAATAGGTTATGCCAGTTGCTTATAATAGAAAATTAAGGTGTGCTCACAAGCGAACCTCCACTAACGCGCCGGGGCCTACGCCTGAGGGCAGCTGAGATGCGCCCTCCTCCAGATGCGTCATCATAGGCCGAACAACATCTTGAGAATCCGCAGCCGCAGGAAGAAACGGTCCTTCCAGAATAGAGTTGACAAGTTTCAGCTCAGTTGCACGACGTGTTCTGGCAGGAACCAATCCCGCTCTGCGGGATGTGGCAGTCCTCAAAAACTTCATCGCGGTGTCATGCCACGCCTGCTTGGCTGCTTGGGTAGCATTCTTCGGAACAGATGCTGACCGCGACCGGAAACGTCTCGCTACCGATGACGGTGGGCGAGAGTGAGTAATGGATAAGGGAGAAAGTCCCCCTCGTGCGCGATGCATTCGCTGGAAGGAAGTGCGGGAAAGCGGGACGCGGCGGCTTACGGATACCGGTCACGGGTCCCACAAGAACAAATTCCCGAAAATGGAGACGGCACGTATTGCGAGTTGTGCGACTCGACTCGACTATGTTTAAGCGCGTCGATAGACGACGCAAACGCAAGGAGCAAGAGGAAGAGCTTGGCCTCGATGAGGACGAGAAGGAAATCTTGGGACTACATGATACCGACTCGTCGGAATCCGAAACTGATTCGTCCGAGTCTGCCTCGTCCTCCTCACCTGCGACAATTTCGGAAGGACGTGGCCCACATTCAGGGCACAAGCGCAAGCGAAAAGTTTCTTCGCCTTCGCACGAGGAGAGCGAGGATGACGAACT
This sequence comes from Lactifluus hygrophoroides, assembly GCA_003314055.1. Lineage (NCBI taxonomy): Eukaryota > Fungi > Basidiomycota > Agaricomycetes > Russulales > Russulaceae > Lactifluus > Lactifluus hygrophoroides. Next base: position 15,132 of record QLPC01006396.1, on the reverse strand, counting down.
CGTTACAGGCGACGAAGAAGATCAGGATGACAGTGATAACGATTATGATATTGGTCCTCCTCTGACTATTGCTTCTGTCCTCCGAGAGCCTATTCAACTCATCCGCCAACATCCCGAAACCTGGGTTTGCGCTTTATGTCCAAACAAGACTCTGAAACATGCACCCATGGTGAAAGTTCACGAATCTTCACGGGCACGTACACTACAGCTACGATTTGGTCATCGTACTCAAGAATTCCCCACAGATTCACAAGCAGCGTTTAAAACGCGTACAAGAGCTCTCCATGGGGTTTAATCCGGATGATAACATTCAAAAGTTACTCATTAAATCGGAGACAGCAACCCGTCCCAGAGGGGAGGGAACGACTTTGTCGCGCAGGGCTGAACTCAGGGTGCGTCTACACTATTGTACGTATTGTTTTACTCTACTGAGACGGTTTGGGGACATACCAGAAAGCCAAACAAGCAAAATTGAAGGAGAGGCGCAAGAAGATTAAGGAGAAGAAAGCGGCCAGCATTATAATTGCGAACCCAAAGGCGGCAACGAAGACGACCGAAAAACCGGCTATTTCAGGACTTGCCTTTGGTGCAGAGGAAGCGGTGCGGCCTTCAAAGTGTGTCAGGATTGGGTCGAGTGAGGCACAGGAATCAAGAGTCCATAAAACTTCCCCTCAGACGGAGAAAAAGAGATCCACCAAAGTGGCCTCGAAAAGCCGGGAAGGTGCGAAAGACCGCGTACTTGGAAAGACCAAGAGGAAGGAAGCCACGGACGGATGACGGCGTTGTGCACGCTTATGACTCATGTTGATTTAATATCAGTGTCATATAGTTGAGCTAGTGGTTCGCAAAGCTTGACAATACGTCGCAGACAACCCATTCAAGGCAGATGCGCGATCATGCATCTCAGCAAGAATGGGGCCGCGGATAGTCGTATACTAAGGGAAAGCGATAAAACCAAAGCAAGAGGGTGATACTATGCCATCGTACGAGTAGATTTTGTACTGTACAACACGGTGGTGCGTACCCCAGTAGAAATACGGAAAATCCATGGATATCCTCTAACGGAAATAAAGATAGTCTTTTATCGAATAATCATGCGGAATGAAGTAGGCGCTCTGTTGTATCGAGGAGCTGAATCCAAATGAGAAATAGTGACATGGATGAAGTCTGGGAGGTATCACCTGTTGGATATCAGGTCGCTCCTGGGGGTTGACCTTCAACATAGTGTCAATAAGCGTTTTCAGTCCCTGGGAGTAATTTGACGCGGGGTGTTTGTACTGTGCGTTGAGCACGGCCATGGCTATTGAGCCACCCTGTTCCGTTGTTTGCGTGTTCTCGAAAGGCGAGCGCAAGTATGCAAGAGCGAACAAAACGCAGCCTAACGACTACACGGAGCCGAACGCGTGGGTAGTAGTAGAAGGTCAACAGATAGACAACATACCCAGATGTCGACTTTCTCGTCAAGAGTCGTTCCTGTCTTGACATCGAATAACTCGGGGGCGCGATATGCCATTGTGCTATGCTCTGCGGCGATGTCCTGTTGTAACAAGGCTTGCGAACGATTCTCGATTGGTATCCGTGCTTTCAAGCAGCTGCCAAAGTCCATCAGGATCGGTGTCACGCCGTCATCCGAGATCATGACGTTCCTATTTGTCCCCGTAACTAAGGCATCGACCAGCATACACGAAGGCTGCTCACCCTGGCTTTAGGTCACGATGTGCATAAGGAACAAGCTCGCCCGAGCTGTTTTGCACAGCATCTTGATCATCTTCAAAGATGACATCACCGTCGTCAAGCTGGGTGTTCCTTGCGACGAGCGGCACACTTGCTGCATCGAGGGTGGGTCCGGTTCCATACGAGTACCCGCCGTCTCCATCACCTTCTGGGTGCGGAAGCATATCATCCTCTTCATGGCCATCATCAACCCCTGGACCTGGAGGAGGCTGACTCGATGAAGAGCCAGAGGATGGTTTTGGAGAGTGATAGGTGTGCATGGCACGAACAGCTTCACAAGTGCCTTTGAAAAAGCGCAAAATTTGTCGCTCAGAAAAGCGCTCGCCTGTTTCGGTGTATGTGTTTATGGCATCTTGTAAGTTTCCACGCTGTACTGCAAGTCAGAACGAGACGACGAAGTTGGATGAGACGCGGAAAAGCGGACCTTGTAGATCGGAAGGAAGAGATAGACAATTTTGCCCTCTCCATCAGAGTCTTGCAGAACCGCTGAATCCTGCTGAATGTCAACCCTAGTTACTATAAAGATCGATTCTACACACATATAATCGGATGATGTTGGGGTGCCTGATGTATGGGTATGTAACTGGTGCGGTCAATTAGGGCTGAAGACGTACTTGAATCTCCGGTACGCTGCAACTTCGCGCATAACTCCTTGAACATCTTCTGCACCAGCTGGGCATCGAATCTTTTTCAAGGCGAACTCTTTCTGTATCGACGCGTTCCATGTCAGCGGTGGTAACGTCACAGTGGCATACGACGACACCCTTACCCCACTAATCTCGTCTTGTGCAAGATAGACGAAAGAGAAACCACCTTCTCCTAAGACTTTTACGATCTTAACTAGGTAAATTTACTTGAGTCCCTCTTTAATATTGACGCATTACACCGTACTCACACATTCGACCATTGATTTTAACTCTACTTTGCTCCTGGAACATGCAGCTGGAGATGGCAGAAAGTATATCTTTTGCATGATACTTGATATTTTCCAAGGCATGATGAAGCGAGGGATGAAGTGAGTCCATGATTAGTTATGCGGGAGGGACAGTCTATGTATCGAAAGGGTGTCGTGTCAAACAAAGTGAGCCAGTAAGCTGGTCCTGACACGCCCACGTGGCTTGTCTCCAAGTCCTCGACCCAACCCCATTCGTTGAGGCTGGAACGCCGAACTGCTTGTCACACAACTATCGCCAATGGAAAGACTTTGAACTCTATAAGGACTTACCCAGAAAGTTGCGAGCGCCAGGTATCAGCATGAATGTTTCCTGTTCGACCAGAAGGAATGTCAGGATCGTAGCGCGCCGATGAACAACCGTGACTCACTTCCTGGACTACCATAGGCCTTGATTTAGGCCTGACTGGTAAATAAGAGGATTAAAATGTGATAGCGCGCTCCTCGGTGCTACACGAGTAATAAGTCAGAAACGCCTTAGGGTTATCATAAGTAGTTGAGACACCTCAGACATGCATATGGGCAATCTCAGGTTGTACTAAATGGTGTGTGTGTACCCCATTGTGTCCCCTCCAGCCATAGGGCCGTCTAGGTTAGTGGCAGGATAAAGTACCAGTACCTTGAGACCTCCAGGACGAGACATGAAGTGTACACATTACATCGACCATCTTTTCACCCTCTCCGTAGACGCACCATAAATGTACAATTATACTAAAGTCAACATAGAGCGTCCCCAAGAATACGTACTCGAGCCATGAAGCTAATCATCGTAACCTAACTCTTTGTCCCTCTTCGCCCTTCTCCAGTCTTGCCTCTCCTCATCGGTCAACGCCCACCACCCTTCCACTTCATCCTCTAGTTCCATCTCCCACTTTTCTTCCAATGCAAGCATCTTCTTGCTCTTCTTTGGTGGTGGCGGTCGGGGTGGCGGTGGCGGTGGTGTACGCCGGGTTGGATGTAACGGCGCGATGCGGCGGAGCGCCGACTTGGTCGCCTTGGCGAGAGGGGATGCGATTGGGGAAGAGGAGAAAGAAAACGGCGCGCTAGGATGCGAGGCAGCACGCCTGATCAACTCCCGCATAGGGGTCTTTTGGTCCAGTCGGCTGAGAGTATAACGCAATTTTCCTAGGGCTGGCGATTCTCTAGTAGGACTCGGATTCAGCGGGCCATTCTCCGGGGCAGAGATACCGAGTTGCACATTTTCCTGGATGGTGTCAGTGATATGAACCATAGAAATGATGACAAGCATACCTTGAGAGTCACTGGCGTCTTGGGCTCGACTAAACGAGATTTTATTGTACTGTGCTCGTTAACAAGGGAGGCGGATGCACGTTTCATATGATGCTCGTCTGTCTTAGGTTCTTCTCTGTCCCCTTCGACTCCTGTGACCCGTTCTTTGCTAGAGACATTTTTCGCGGGACCGCTGTCATCTTCGGATTGAGGCTCATGTACCTTTTGCTTTCTCTTTGTCCTAGTAGATAGCTTCTTCGGGACCAGCATTAGCTCGTCGTCACCTTCGGATGTCTCTTGAGGAGCATCCTCGACAGGCTTCGCCGATTGTTGTGCAGAGGGGGACACGGCCAGACGGTCGTTCTTGGACTCGGAACCATTGTCCTCCACATTGCTACAATTCTTCCTGCTCGGTTTGACTTTTTTACTCTTCTTTCGCGGTGACATGATGACAACCTCCACGACGGTCTTCTTCTTGGATTTACCAGCCCTCTCTACCCTGGCACTTGCGCTATCGTCGCTTCTCTCCATGTTTTTCGAGCACTTGGGTTTCTTGGAGGATCTCTTCATAACAAATTCATCCTCGCTGTCCTTCTCGTTCGAGTGCAGATTCTGGTCCAAACCCACGCCAGGTATACCGTCGGAAACCCCCACAGGAGGTGTCGGGGGATTTGAAGATGCCATTCTTTCTTCTGTGATGGTGGAGGAACGATTCGGATCGGCGACGAGGTCATCTGGCGGTGACAGGAGATGATCTGGGCGTTTCCGTTTCCCCCGATATACTGGGCTCCCCTGATGAGAAGAAGAACCGGGTACAATAGCTTCATGAAGCGCATTTGGTCGTGGAGGCGTCAAATTAAGTGCCGTGCTTGCGGGAAAAGGATCGGAAGGGGGCAATTGCGGGCTGGAACTGGGTAACGGGATTGTCACGAGGTCGGAGGGCGGTTGCAAATCTGTTCTGTCTGGAGCAGCACGTGTTATTTGCCGAGGTTTCGGTCTTCCGTTCTGCTTTCTAGCAGGAGTTATAGCAAGCTCGTCGTCAGTAATGTCGATGACTTCTTCCACGTACTGCGTGGACCCTTTTGTGGCTTTGCGGGTACGCATCTTAGCGCGTTCAGCAATGTCCGGGGAAAAATTATCCAACGCAGGAGCAACTACGTCGGCGGTGTTCGTGATCCTGGAAGGATCGGAATGAACTACGGTCGAAGACTGCTCCGTGTGGTGAGAGGTCGGCGTGTGAGGAAGGATGGGGTCACTGGTAGAAGTACTTGCTGCGGGATTGACGCCCGCACGACTAAATACTGGTCTAGGGCGTGGCCTGGAACTTCTCGTACTTGACGATTCTGTAATTTCGGAAAAAACGGCTCTGTGAGGAGGCGAGAAGGACGAGATTGTTGGGCGAGCGGGGGGGTCAGTTTCAAGCGATGAAATGTTGGAGATCTTCTCAGCGATTATGGGTGTAAAGGCATTGATACTAGAGACACCGTCCTCTGACAACGACACGAGGGAGGTACGTCACTGACATGAGGCCGACCCTAGCCAGATGGGTGCGCACCTGGAAGAATGGGAGATACAGGACGACGTTTATCGAGCTCTGGGCCACACAGCTGGTCTTCCTCTTCGCTGTCATCTACTATCCAGTTGTTCTGCCCTCCGGTCATTATGAGAGGAGATAATCTTGCGGGTGGTAGTGAAAAGCAGTACAGAATCGTCAAGTCATATTCGCGTCGCGCGCCGCGTCTCACGTATCACATGATATCGCGTTATCCGACCGGTCCGGCTCACATCGTTTCGATTCTCATGTCTCTTCCAAACTCACCTTCGCCGACGCCCACCTCAAACTCACCGCCAAAGCCGAGGCCTCCAAACAAGGCATCTCCATCGCCTCTAGGCCCTAGCTCTACCCATCAGCAATCTGGCTCGCAAAGATCCACTACCTTACCGACTGCATCCCCACGGCAGGCTGATAGTTCAATAGCTTCTCCGGCGACTCCTCCTCTGGAACGCTCAAAAACAAGAGCAAGAGATTTGCTACGCAAACATTATGGATTAAGTGTCACACCTCCACCTCCATCGGGCCGACCTATGGACCCAATGGACTTAGGTGAGCGCTTATCCAAATCTCCCGCATTGTGCTAACAAGATGGCAGACTCGCCGGCTTTTGACGCGAAGGCATATTATGACCAGCTCATTACTACTGCATCGCTCACAACACTTCTGAAAAGAGAGAATGAGCTGCTCACAGGTGAGTTGTTGGCTATCAATGGCGCATATAACCACCTTGCCCAACACCCCGCTAGAAATGAGGCAGCTAGATGGAGAACGTCAATCACTAGTCTATAACCATCACCACGAGCTTATCGAGGCTACTGACACTATCTCTGCCGTATGTGGTTTGGTCTCACACTACTTCAATTTGACTTCCTCTCACCCATAACAGATGAGGAATCGAGCCGATTCACTCGATTCAGACTTGGAACTTCTCAAGGCAGCCTTCTCTGAGATATCTCGTCTGAACGCCAAGGTCACCATCGAGGGTTCTACTTCGCATTGACTTGCGTTAACTTTCATGCCACAAATCCTGACGTTGAACACGAACTACTATCATACACGAGATCGATTAACTCAGTTTAGCGAAGTCATCCCTACCAACAGCACTTGTCTGCAATTTCAAACCGAAGACTAATTGCCTCAGCCTGTTTAGCCTTGGATGAATGGACTATGGACTACGTCGATTAACTAGACACATGCCTTATTTGCTCGTCGCAATAGTCGTGTATGTCTTGGTAATGTTCTAACCGATGCCGACGGTGCATCACCATCAACATGATGCAAGTAGCTGCCATTGCTACAACAATTGCCCAACGATCAACAGAATTATTTTTTCATGAAGCAAATGGTGAACCTACCCAGGACGATAGCGAGCGTGGTCGCGGCATATTGCCACAGAGCAATTTCGAAGGGTTCCTCAGGTGGGCTAGTGCAAACATTTTGGAAGCAATTATACTGGATATCTGCCTCAGTTTGAACGGTTTCAAAGACCATTTAAGCGCACCGATTGGCAATCCCGATGGTATTGACATTGTTGCCCGACCAACTGCAATCGCTCACAAACTTGAGTCGTTGTGTTACAGTAAAACTGTGCGGTTTGGCAATTGTCGCGTACGATAGTGTTCTTGGGTCCCAGTCCGGCAGCGCTTAGATCAGAATACGTGCTAAGCTCGAAGAGACAAGGCACTCTTTCGGTTAGATTGGCATAGCTCAGAGGGAACACGTCACTTTTCATCACACGGGCTAACACAGCAGAGCGGACTTACGTGCAGACGGAACGCAGGCATACAGAACCGTTAAAATTGTGATGGTTTGCCAGCCCGGGAGTATTCGATGGTGCGCATTGGTCATCACGATTGAACTGGCATGGCTGACCGACAGCAATGAGCGGGCGACAGGCGTCGCCCTCATCCGGGCAGAAGCTCCCCGCAGGACATAGTGCTGGTGGTGTCTGACCTGCATCATATCCGATGGGAAACTCCTCGCGCCGGCACTGTCGTGGGACGCAAGTCCCGTTTATGGCCCCGGAACAGAACGTCTGGGCATCGCAGTCACTTATGAATCTCCTTGTCCTGGGATCGAGGTGGCTGGAAGCAATTGAGCACGCCCTTCCAAGGGCAGTTGACGAAGGTTCAGTTGCTGCGGCGAGCACTGAGAACATCTGTACCAGATGCACATACACGAGAAAGTAGCTACCCCTTGGCAGGCGCATGGTCAGGATTGAATGAGAAATCATTGATTGGATATCCTCCGGGGTGTCAATGATAGTAGTATGAGAATATGCGATTGAACCAGTCGACAATGTAATTTATGCATACAGTATGATTACTGTAATATTGTACCGAACGTGTGGCCAGCGATCAAGTCAGTACAAGACCCAAGATAAGTTATCTAAATAACATAATCTTTTCGTTTTGTACGGGCACTGGTGGGGTAGTGGTAACCTGGATCGTTGCCACTCGAATGGCAATATTCGATCCGCCCCGGGTTCAATTCCCGGCCAGTGCAGTTCTTTTTTATATCTTTTGCTACCATAGGCCGGCAGGAAATTTCGTCAAAGGAAGGTGGAAAATCAAAATCAATTCTTGTTAACATGCACTACATGATGATGGATGGTGCAGAACTGGTAGCGCTTTCGTTGAAAACTTGTACCCCACGGCCCGCTGTAAACCCGTCGTCAGCCGTGTTGGGCGGCGTGTTGGGCGGCTGTCAATGCAGTGCTGTGTCAAGCACGTTGACACTCAGCTGGTGCAACAACATGCCAGTCAACCATAACCTTCGTCATGCCATTGCCTTTGTTACTCTCGCATCCTTCATCTATGTGTTGTTATACTTTCGCGATATTCAGGATCCTCAACAGCCTTCTCTTCTCGGGGACGTACATGATGATCGCCTAGCACGCTCTACTCGAATCGTTGCGGTCGGAGACTTACATGGGGACATTGGCAACGCACAGAAAGTCCTTGAGATGGCACGAGTCGTTGACTCAGACGGCAGGTGGTCAGGTAAAGTAGACATCCTCGTGCAGACGGGAGACATCATTGATCGGTATGTATCGCGGCATTGGTATACATCGGGGTAGCTGACTCCCGAACAAAGGGGCGACGACACGATCAGATTGTTTGATTGGATGGAAGACCTGCGGTCGCAAGCTCAGGGTGCTGGCGGGCAAGTGCTATCCCACCTTGGGAATCATGAATGGATGAATGCTATCGGTCAGTATGCCATCCTGCCTGGCCATAATATCTGCCTTTGTTGTTAATTTCCTCGCATATATAGGCGACTGGAGGTGCGTTATTGATATGGGAGTTATGATATTATATATGAAAGGATTCGAGCAGATACGTTTACAAAAGCGAGATCAAGACTTTCGGTGATGTTGCCGCGCGGCAGGCGATGCTCTCAACTGGTCGCATTGGACGTGCTTGGGCTGCGAATTACACCACCACATCTCGTCTTCCGCTTCACCCGTCTCTTGGCGCACCGAATGATGACTTCCCTCCTCCCGGTGGATCAGCCGCTGGTCGCCTGACTGCACCACTCTCTCACGCCGCCTATTCCTTCGTACACGGGGGCCTCGCACCAAGCTATCCACAGCTCTCGCCCTTCCCGTCTGCCATCAACGATATCGGACACTCGCTCCTCCGTAAATTGCAGCACCGTGTGCAACCTCCGCCGCACCCGCCAAACCCTTATCCCGGTTTGCCGTCTAGTGCGACACGCGAAGAACGCGAGTTGTATGAAGATGGGGGACCTCTATGGTATCGTGGATGGGCACAAGATAGCGAGGCCAAGGTGTGTCGGGCCGTCGATTCAGTGCTAGAAAAAACGGGAACGAGGAGGATGATAATGGGTCACACTCCAGACTTCGAGGTCCAGTGGTTTCTCTTTAAGCACACGGTCAGGGTTAACACTTATCATAGAAAATCGTGTCGCGTTGTAACGGCAAAATCATTATCATTGATACCGGTGAGCACGTATTGAGAGATTTGCATGGCTTGAACGCTAATAAACGAGCATAGGTATTTCACATGCGTATGGAGGCGCATTATCCGCTTTAAGTGTAGATTATACCTTAACGCCTGTTCCGTCTTCTTCCTCGGAGAGAAAGTGGAGGGAACAGGAAGTCGTGAAGGCAGTATACGTAGATCATTCCGTGGTTCTGGTCAGCGAGGAACGAGATATCTTCGGTGACATTTAGAGAGTGTGTATTACACCAGTTTTTGCCTGGGATAATGTCAAGAGCGAACCCTTCCTATAATTGTGGACTGAATATGCTTGTGAGTATCCGCCCGTCTATGGTGGGTAACAATACAGCGTAAGTTTTTGTCCCCGCGTGTCTAGTGCGGCAAAGCGTGAAAACTATCATAGCTCGCCCAGGTGCTACTTTTTTTAGGGTTACACCACTATCCCTAACTCAGCCAGAGTCTGGTCAGTACGCTCGCGGACACAAACGGAGAGGGGCTTTCCTAACTCCGCATCATCGGAGCTGGAACGGCTGCACCGAAATTTCTCGTCTCTCGTCAACACTTCCCATCCCCATCACATTATCGGTTACGGTTAGTAGATCCAGACCCTGTCTTTTTTTTGCTCTTGACGTTTTAATCGTAGAGACACCCAAGCGACCCTTTTACATCAAGGGATATAAGCTTGATCGCGAGAAGATACATACTGTATTCCCAAGGCAGGATTGTGACACAAGAGGAGCACTACGAGTTCGGGTACATTCAGCCACTCGACACCATTCTCGAAACAGCTTACTATCTTGGGGATTGATTGGAGCCTGATAGTCACACAGCGAACATGTTGATTGTGCTTGAGGATGGGCTCGATTGAGGGCGCCTGATGTTCAACCCCCTGAGACACTTCCGAAAGGAGTATTGAAAGTTTTAACACCGGGCGTCTGGCGAGTGGAGTACCAAGTTGAATATCATGAGGTTTAAAAGTGTAGGCGAAAGGTGCGTGTCATGTTTCTGATTCACAGTACGTATCAAACAGGGTTCAGATGGTTCCCACCGTACTCACAGACAATGAAGTGGAATGAGATTGCTCTCAGGCACCAAGTTGCAACCTTGCCCAGAGCACTACCACCAATCACAGGTTCCGGGCATTAACCTGTGCACCTGTGCTAGTGAGCCCACCAAATCCTAGAATCTAGATTTCTCTGTGAACTCTTTCGTAAATGCGGCCAATTCATGAAGATAGTGCGGTTTATTTTCCCTTTAACTGCCCTATGACCATCCATAGGGCGTATGTAGAACCAGCTTACCTCCGTTGGTACTGGAGAGCAACGTGAGTCTTTCTCGTTGCCTCCGTACCTATTTCTGTGTCGTTTGTCATTTGGATCACGCGCTCTTCGATGCGTAGCAAAGCATCTCGTAGACGCGGGGTCATACTCCGCTAGCGCATGTACAAGCAAATCTGTGAGGTCCGAATGGCTGAGGTATCATCGTAGTATCCGTCACACGAATAGATTGTACATGCCTTTGCGGTAAGCTAAGAAACTCATATGGACGATCAGACTTGGTGGACTAACGTCGATGTTTCCGTCACGAGAGAGGTTCGTGTGAGCCGAAATTCCAAGTGCACTTACCTTTAATGACTCTATATATAATACCAACATGAGGTGTTTGTTCCAATGGCGAATGCTTTCAAGACAAAACCGTCTCGCTCTCCCAATCTCTGCTAGTGGAACCCTCCATTGTCGTCCCCTTCGGTGCTAAGCTAATTTTGGTCTGTCAAGGGGAACGGCGATGTAACAGACTCTATGCCCATCCACATCTACGGCATTGTTTCTGAACGAGGTCGTAGCTGTCAAAAGCCACAGTGGTGATGTTTGTGTCCCTGGCAGTGGCGATAGATCAGGTCTCGTGATTAGCTGCGGAGCAATGATTGGTTCATGAGAAGGCTTCTGTGCTGGCCCCAAGTCCTCATGGCGCGCAGTGATGAGGCTACGAATCGGGTAACCTTGCGCACTGGTTTCAATCGATAACAAAACAGTCGTCTTGCTCTCTGCTATCACGACCGTCTTCCCCCACTTCCCTGTTCTCTTCTGTCTTCGTCGCTTCACACCGAGTCTCTAAACCCTCAGTTGTCTACCATGTCACCCAAGTCATCCACTCGTTCCACAGCTACTCAGTCCCGATCATTCGAGCAGACCCTTATTAATGAGCCTATCGGTCCTATCGAAACTCGTATCGTGGATGAAAAAAAGGTCGAAACGACGGATCTCCAGTGGCTCTTTGACGCCGATGTGAACTCTCCTCGCTCCGTTGGCATCTCCCCAGCTTACTCTAAGTCGGGCGGTTTGCCAGCTATCGCGTGTGCGCTCGATACTCGTGTCCTTGTCATCAAATTTCAAGGATCAAATGCTTATCGTGACCGCAATTCCAGCAGCTCCCAGCAGCGGAATAATGAGCACCGCAATAGACTCGAAAAAGAACTCCTCTGCCACCCTGACTGCACCTTCTATGCCTTTTGCCTTGCCGAACTCGCTCTTTCTCTACATCTCCACATCCGCATTTATCTCGCCAATGCCATTGACATCCGGTCTACTTTCCCCGGCACTAGCCAGGATGTAGTTGGGTCTGTTAAACGCATTGTTGATGATGAAAACAGCATCTTCCTAGACAATTTCGGTCGTGGTAGCCCCTTTGACAGCACACTTTATGATCCCGACAACGAGGAGGATTTAACTGCACTTGTGCAGAGGGCGTGGCTATGTGGTTATCTTGGACATCTCGGAAAAGCCAAAGATATGTTCTGTGCCGTACCCAAAGTCGATATGAGGAAATTCTCAGACGATGTAGGGCGCATTCATTATCATATTTGTTATCCATTGATCCTCATTATATTCCCTTAACCAGAAGCTAGATGTTCTAGCAAAAATGACATATGACCTGCTCCGGCTAAACAACCTGAAACCTCAGTCCGTGACACATGAAATTGAAACTTCCTGGAACCACAGGACTGAGAGGATGAATGCTCAATCTCAACGCTATTCAAACCGTCTAACACACAACAAAGTAAGCATTCAACCATCTGTTAAATAGCATTTTTAAAACCCTTTATTTAGCAAATAAGGGCCACAATAGCTGCTAACTCTTCTGCGACATTCTCTATGCCTGTTGATGTCAGAGTTCGTGGCAGAGATGCCCAGTTGAATGTGGAGGACAACCTGGAGGATAAAGAGATAACCTTTATGGCCTCTTATGGGAAAGATCCATTTAATTTTTCAGAGCTTGAGTGCCTTCATGCTATCTTGTGTACACTACAGGGGTCTCTGGATCTTTTCAACAATCACTGGGTGAAGGCTGTCTGGCTTCCCTCTCATCCTGTTACCTGGCCAGAGTCCTCTTCCTCATGTGATACTTCTTCCTCTGTGGAAATCGTTGAGCATCATACTGCTCCTCTAAACATTTCTCAGAGGTCTGCCCTCACTAACATGCTTTCACCTTCTCTTGATACCTGCATTACTCTTGTTCATGGCCCTCCTGGTACTGGAAAAACAACACTCATTGCCACTTATGTTATTTCTGCCATTCAAGCTGGACAAAGAGGCATCTGGCTAATGGCCAAGAAAAATGTTGCTGTGAAGAATATTGCTGAAAAGCTGGCCAAGCTTGACTTTCTTAGTTTCAAACTCATAGTCTCAAAGAATTTCCACCAATGGCAAGTTGACCATTTTATTGTGGAACATGTCATATTGACTTGTTCATACCAAGGCCTGGGCATGCACACCTTTATAAAAAGATAGAAAAGAATGTCATCATCTCGAATGATCTATTCGGGTTGAATATGGAAGCTGTACAAGACTCACAAGTCATACTCTGTACTCTTGATATGATCTCAAATCCCAAATTGCAGAGATCCGACCTCACTGAGGCTGTTCCTGTCATCAGTGTTATCATCGACGAGGCTAGTCAAATTGAAATGAATCAGTATGTCCCACTCTTCAAGTCGTTTAGAAACACCTTGAAAAAGGCATGCTTTATCGGGGATGACAAGCAACGTAGGTATCACTGCGTTACGCCCATCTCGGAGAGTCGGACTCTGAGTCAACTATTTCCAAGTACCGCCTTATGGTCAAGACACGCTTGGCGATTTACGAAACATTTTCAAGCTAACTCATTTGATGGACTCGGGGGCAGTCAACTTTCTTGATACGCAGTGTGAGTATCCAATCTTTGATCAAAACATGCTCTTCGTTGAACAAGCTTCCAAGACCGCATGCCCCCACAAATCGGAGAAGTTATATCTCAACACGTTTATGAAGGAAAGCTCAAGTCAAACCCTCGTCACCCTGTCACTTCGACTGCCATTGCTTGCTATTTCGTTGATGTAAATGGTACTGAACAACGGGGCGAAGACAAAAATAGTTTCCTCGTGAGTACGGCAATTATACTTGAACAGATCTCACCGAATGCGTCTTCAGAATCTTGAGGAAGTCAAGGCAGTTGTGCATCTAGCTCGGCACCTCCAGAGAAAGGGTGTTTCCTACAAGATTATCACCCCGTACGATGCACAGAGGAGCGCACTGGAAAAGGCGCTCAAGGACGAAGACCTCGACTGGCCCGACAAATGCTTCAATGTCGACGCTTTCCAAGGTTCGTCTGCTCCTCTTACCTAACGCCTCTGCCACACATAATGCACGCGAATAGGTAACGAAGACCAGGTGATCATTATATCCGTGGTTCGCACAAAGGAACTCGGGTTCTTGACCAGTTTGGAACGCACCAATGTGATGCTTACACGGTGCCAGCGTGGCATGTACATCGTGTTGAACAAGGCCTTCCTCAAACGCAAAGCCGCCGACTCGTTGGTTGGGAAGATAGCCACAGAGCTAGGCAAGCGTTCTGATGCCTGGCTAACTCAGAAAGATCTGGAGGGTGGGAAATTCGAGTAAAGGGCGGTTCTGAACGACAATTGGAAGGCTGGTACGCGCACCCGGGGGCGGGGCGGGGG
>QLPC01006389.1:0-11686 GCA_003314055.1 Lactifluus hygrophoroides | reverse complement strand
CTCTTGATACGTCTCCAAGGCTTTCTGAATGATGGGATGGAAGGATAAAGAAGGGTTTGAGATAAGCACACTGTGGGACGTAGTGGTCATGTTGGTGATAGTAGGATAGCAGGGAGGTCCCGGGCAGCGTGAGAGAGAAATCAGCTACACTGCCTGTTGGAAGGAAGGTATAAGGACCCGTTCGGGTCCCCAGTCTTGACTAAGGCGTAGGCGCGTAGGCGTTGATCCGAGGGCTAAAGGTTGCCAAGGCCAACTCCCACGGTTCTGAAAGCCGTATCATGACATTGCCACAAATGGCCACAAATCCTCGTAACTTAAGCATAGTTTGTGGGCCAGTCGAATAAAATATCATTTGCCCTGCCTGTTCCGTCAACATGCTTTGCACTATTGCAAGCACCACAGCGTCACTTCAAATCCACGAGACGAAATCAGCAGCCAAAAACAATAAGAAGCTGCTTGCTCTCGTTACAAGCGTCGCAGCTGCCGTAACCAACTGATGACAGTAGGGTTTACGACACAATGTAATGACCGTGAGTGGAGAAGAGCGTGTGATGGGGACCAAAGGCGGACGTGAATGGTTGCCAAACGCTGATTCAGCTTCGCTTCGGCCTTCCGGGGCCTAAGCCGTCAGATCGCTTTCTTAATCAGGAGCTCCGTCCAAGACCGGGGACCGGCTCGGCACTCCCGGACTTGATCACAGAAAAGGTCCAACATCACGTGGGCCTCTTCAGACCAGACCAAGTTGTACGTTGCAGGTCCTCAAAAATTCAATGAAGCCAGTCGTTCTGTAATATCATGTACTGTAGTATCTGAAGACACGACCTCTCAAACCACTGTCCCATTTATAAGCGTCCCCGCGGCGAAGCATAGATAGCCACAACAGAACTACGATAAATCCCAACCTATACAAGCCTTACGTCTTCACACCTACAAACAACAAACCCATCCGCGCCCGGACGACCGCCTCCTCGAGCGCCCGCTCATCAGCTGTACTCCACCGCCCAGCAGTCGCATCGACACCACTCGTTCCCGCAACCGAGTTGCCCTGATTCTGGCTCGCTTGGTACTCCGCACGACGAGCGGCCAAGGCGGACATCGTGCGCGGATCACTGTGCCCTGAGACGAGGAGAAACGCCGTGCGCGCCGGGAGCGCAGCATGCAGCGCTGTGAGGTGATCATTTAACTTCGTGACAGCAGAGAGCAGAACGTTTTGCTCGTGGGGTTGTGGCGATTCTGGTGTATCAATTTGATCTTTTTTTTCTTGAGCACCACTTTGTTTCTCTGGATTTTCTGCTCCGAGATTGTCCGGGCCTGCCTTTGGCGTGACCCCTGACAACGAATTAGCCACACAAAATTGCAAGTAACGGGCGAGTTGGGGGATACGCACATCCCAGGGCATCCGCCAACCCCATCATACGCGCAAACACAAATTCGTGCCCGTCCACCACGTCAAGTATGCCATCGAGTACTTCCTTATCGTTCGCACACGGGACGGTCGTGGCCGGCGCCATAGCCGATGTACCGTGCCATGCGCCGGGGTTACCGTGGTCGACGATCGCGGCACGCGCGCCGGCTCCATTCGGACCGTGATGGCGCGAACGCGAGCGGGTGATGCGAGCAAGGATCGGCTCGTAATCAGTCCTGAACTCGCCATACCCTGGCCCTACAACGCAAATCGTCAGCCCGACCTCGTTGAGTTTGTAAAGGAGGAAGAAAAGGGAACGTACCGTTTTTGATCTTTGCCTTAAGCAAATCAACACACGCCCCTGCATCCTCCTGAGGGTCATGCCCGCCAGGCCCTCGGTCCTGTATCGTGCGTCCGAGCCATTTGCGTGTGAGCCATGCCAGCCCTGGTTTGAGCGGGCGTCCACGTGGGTGGTGGAAGATCAGTGCGGTGTCTACGCAATGTGGGTGCGCAAGCTGTAGCGCACGTAAGTCTGATTCGAGTGAATGACCCAGCAAGATCGTCGACGGTGTGATTATTGTGCGGAGGTGAGCTTGGACGTCGGTAAGAGTTGTGCTAATAGGCTCCAATGCGGCAGCTGTTATGCCAGAGAAGCTATATATACGAAGTTAAGCAGAAGAAAGGGACATGGTTTGTGAAACGAACCGGGTAAGATAATCAGTGATCGGACTTGGCGGCTTGACAAGCTGGTCATATATGACCTTGCTCGTTGCAAAATCGATGACGCAGACTCGGGTTAGCGCTTTGCCGTCCTCTGTCATGCACTGAAGTTATATCAGTATCAGGGATTACGTACGAAATTTGAAATACGCACCATTTCGCAGTCAATCGCGTAGACAGTCTGAGTTCCTGACTCTACGCCGGTCACGGCCTGGGGAGTCTCTACCCATCCCTCTGGCTTCTTGAACACGTCTGCAAGATACGAAGGAACAGGGTAATCGTTCTCTATCATCTGCTCTACTGTCAAGAGGTATTGTGCCGGCTGCTTGTTTCCCGCACGCTCCGCTGTCGTGTGAAAGTCATCAACCGGGGGGAAGGCTGAATAAAGAATACACACCGGCTATGCGCCCTTGCAAGCGCCTCTTCTTCTCCTCGCCGCTGACCGGTGCTTGGAAGAAAGTGTTGAGGACGGAATGCATACGAGTCGTATCGCCTGGGGCACGAGTCGGACATGCGTGCGAAAAGGTCCGGGCGATGAAGGGAACACCGCCGTATAGTGCTGCCGCCTCCTCTGAGAGCGGATCGACGGAAGAAGGGAGGTCGGGCGGTGCGGATAGGTTAGATGGTGGAGGGTCTGATGGAAGTGGGATAGCGATGGGAAGGTTAGGGTTCTCGGTGGCAGAGGTGGGAAGAGGAGGGAGTGAAAGGACTGTAGATGTGAGCCCTGGGACAAGGAGTACGACTAGTTTTTGTATGCTCTGCGGGTTCTGGGAAAACGTAAGTGGAAGGGTGGTGGTGTAGTTTAATAAGCCTGCCCGCTCACCTGTACTCTAATCCAGTTCGGTGGTGGGGCATCTGCTATGACATGAAGGACAAGATCGCGAATATCCTGGTAATGATAGTGAGTAAACGATGGGAAGGACAGGAATGGACCATACGTTGATACCAACGGCCTCTTTGCGCTTGATAATCTCAGAATTGGCGTATAAAAAACGCGGAGGGTTTGTCTGGACAGTGTGAGTACGTCTGCTGTAGTTGATGAAAGCAAATAAGAGACACACACGTCGAGTTTCCCGTCTGATTTTCTTGCCTTTTTGGCTTTTCGCTTTTCTACCTTTTCCCATTGTGCGTCTACAGTGGGATCATTCTGTTGTTCTCCTTGTGTTATTTTAGTCTCTGAAACGAGGGGAGTGCTTTTCTGCTTTTTGGATGGAGACGATGATGAAGACGAAGGCCGTTTCAAGGCCATGTCCGAGTCGCGATCTCAAAACGACGACGACGACAACTTTGGCCCTGAGTTGATCACGTGATGTGAATTTCCCCACAAAGTGACGATCCTTGATTTAATCTCATCCATCTCAAATCATCTCATCCATGGGCGGCGGGCACACACACTCGCTCCCCTCAAAGAGTCTCAATTCTGAATACCCTGAATTGAATTTCTCTCCTGGTGCCAAGTGGATCAAAGGCCTCACCAAGGACCGCACAAACAACTTCACCGGCGGTCATTTCTCAGATGTCAACCTCTCCTCTGTCCTTTTCACTCATCGATTGGACGGTTCAGAGTTCGTCGAACTACAGAGGTGGAGCGCCCCTGGGCTCAGCAAACCATTGTTTCAAGAAGCTATTAAGCAGGACTTTCAACCAGTCAAGAAAGGCGAATCCATAGGGCCATCTTGTGAGTGAGGAATAATCTTTGCAATATTTACCGTGCTCAACTACAATCCTCATTTAAAACAGGGGCATGTTTTTGTTTCGGTTCACTTTAACCCGTCCGGTTCTTACATGTATGTGTGTAGTCCAACCACTGGTACAAAATCACGGTACACATCCCCAATGATTGGAAAGACTACGAACGCGTTCAGTGTACGTTGTTTTATACTTGTGCCTATCATATTTTACATATGCTGAGATCTTCCCAGTCGAGTTTGATCCAGGTTGCGAGGCTATGATATTTACCGTCGACGGAACACCTTTGCAAGGTACGTTGTCATCTTTCTCCCTTATTATGCATTAGAGCTCAACTGATGGTCGTACGTACGCAGGTATCACCGGTGGATTTGGCGGCGACAGGCGAGTGGAGTATATTATCCCTCCCGAAGAGCGCAAGAAAGGTACACACTCCTTCGTTGCCGAAGCAAGCTGCAACGGAATGTTTGGCGTCGCATGGAATGGTGATACTATTCAGCCCCCCGACGTTCGTACCTTTCTATTGGTTTATATCACCCAGAAGTGCCCACCTGCCCTCAGCCAAATAAATACTTCCAACTCGCCTCGGCAGATCTCGTCGTCCCCAATATGGATGCTTGGGGCCTTCTTTGGGACTTCACCACCCTTCGTGAGCTTATTGACACACTCCCCGGGAACTCGACGCTTCAGAACAAGGCCCTCACTGTTGCAAACGCTATAATGAACGTTTTCTACAAGAACGATCTCGAGAGCATACCGGCCGCCCGCAAGCTTGCTGACGAAGTATTCGGCGAGAATTGGGAGAAGCAGGGTGCAGACATATATAAACACGGTTCAGAGAATCCCCAGGTGTGGGGAATCGGTCACTGTCACATCGACACCGCCTGGTATGTGCCGCGCCATTCCGTTATCTCACATACGATCCGCGTGATTAACGAAAGGACAGGTTGTGGCCGTACCGCGTCACGCAGCAGAAGGTCGCGCGCTCATGGTCGACCCAGATTGACCTCATGGATCGATACCCGGAGCACCGTTTTGGGTCCTCTTCCGCACAGCAGTATAAATGGCTAGAGCAACAGTATCCCCGCCTCTTCGAGCGTCTCCGCGAGAAGGTCCACGCGGGGATGTTCTATCCAATTGGCGGGTCTTGGGTTGAAAACGACGCGAACATGCCGTCCGGTGAGGCACTCGCCCGACAGATGACCTTTGGCCAGCGCTACTTTGAGTCGCGTTTCGGCCTGCGGAGCCGCGTTGCCTGGCTCCCGGATAGCTTTGGTCTTACCGGCGCGCTGCCACAGATCGTCCGTGGCGCCGGTATGGATTACTTTTTCTCTCAAAAGCTGAGCTGGTGCGTGAACCTTCCCTTCTCGGGGAGGAGAGGCGTACGATGGCTGATGATGGCTGCTGCTAGGAACAATGTCAACGTGTTTCCGCATTCGACGTTCAACTGGGTCGGGATTGACGGCACCCAGGTCTTGTGCCACATGACCCCCGTCGGTTCGTCCCTACGATCAGATGCTGGCCGTCATTCCGCTCACCTGCATCTCTATCAGACACGTATAACGCGCAGGCGACTGCGGGCGACATCAACAAGGCACTTACAAACCATAAGGTACTCTTTTCTGTGCTTTCTTCTATAACCGTTGTTGATGCTTTATCCATCTAGAATCTTGAATCGAGCTCGACGTCGCTCCTCGTATTTGGAAATGGTGATGGTGGTGGCGGGCCGCTAGCGAAAATGCTCGAAAGTGTAAGACGCTCCCTCCCACTACTTCTCCTATCATTGCTATATAGCTGGTCGCTAATGAGAGACGTTGACGTGTACAGCTCCGTCGCCTCCGAGGAACGGCGAATACGTCTCGCGAATTGCCGGCTGTACACATGGGTTGCTCTGTTGACGAGTTTTACGATCATCTCAAGAAGACTTCGGATGGAGGGCGCAAACTGCCGAATTGGTGCGTGGCGCACTTTGTGAATGTTCTTCTCGTTGACTGGTGGGCTGATTTCGTGATTGGTAAGGCACGGGGAGCTCTATCTCGAGGTATGCTCTAAATAGCCCCCGCATTGAGGCACGTGTGTGTGTTGACTGTAAGCTGGGTTACTTAGTTCCATCGCGGGACGTATACTTCGCATGGTGAGGCTACCGCCCGTCTACTTACTCCCCCACATAGGGAAAGGGAGAAGTGTGGCAAGAATTTTATGCTGATTTCTCGACCAGGTTCGATCAAGAAAGGAAATCGTAAATCCGAGATTCTCATGCGCGACGCCGAGGTAGGCTATTGATATTGTTTGTAGAAATGGTTCTAGGTGGACTAATTGGACTTCATGATGTAGCACGTTGCAACACTCGCCTCGGTCATCAAGAGCGAAAAGTATCAGTATCCGAAGCAGGCGCTTGATGATAGCTGGGAAAAAGTCCTCTTGAATCAATGTACGAATGTCTCTCCTTCCCCGTCTTTCGGCTACTTATGAGCATACGCAACGACCTCTTAGTCCATGATGGTGCGCCTTTGGCTCTCATTCTTGTATGCGGCAAGCTCTGACAATTGTGAACTACTGTAGTCCTCCCTGGTTCCGCGATGTACGTCTTTTTTCCCTCGACTCTTTCTGTGCTTTGTACTGACAGTGGCGTGCCTGATCTTAGTGGCATGGTTTACCAAGACGCCGAAAAGCTCTATGCCGAGGTGCGCACAGACATGGAGGCGCTCATCGAGAAGGCGCTGGATGTTTTGTATCCCTGCTCCTTCCCTCTTTCCTCTGCTGCCGTCGCGTCTGCGTCAGGTCCGCTGACCATCTTCGCGCACAACACGACGCCTTTCGCACGGCGGGAACTTGTGCGGGTCCCGCTGACCAATGGAGGGATCAGCTCTGGAGACGTTTTGCAGAAGACCAGCGATGGCAATGAGGGCTTCGTAGTCCTAGAAGGCGGCCCGGGAGGCGGTCTCCTTCTACCCAGCCAGATCAACACGAAGGACCTTGCCGGTGCGCAGACCTCTCTTACCTATTTTCTGTCAGCACCTTTTAGTTATTTGGGTACGGTGTCGTAGAGGTCAAAGTGCACAGCACAGGCAGCGGACACTTCGTGTTGGGGAATGCGAATATACAGCTTACCGTCGCCGGAGGGCGAATCACAAGTCTGTTCGACGTACAGCTCCAGTCGGTGCTCTTTCAACAGGTTACTCCAGAGATACTGATGCATAGTGACTCCCGTATCCTAGGCGCGAGCTTATTCCGGAGGGCGAGACTGGAGGATTGGTAATCTTTGAGGACCACCCGAACTATTGGGATGCATGGGGTGAGCCACATCGAAATCTATATTTCCAAGGGACCTCGTCACTCATGGCTGGCTTTTCGTTGTTCAGATGTCGAGATACATCACACAGAGAAGGCGCGGCAAATCAAATTCGATAATATCAAGATTGCCGCATCTGGTCCGTTGCGTGCGACTGTAGAGGCAGAAGCACAGTATGGTAAGAGTACTATCAAGGTGACGGTGAGTGCCAGGTGGAATATTTTTTGATTATCTGCTGATCCATAGATTAGATCTCACTGGACTCCTTACAAGGTAAGTTAAGTCTACTGTCTCCACGTGACTTGCATCTAGCATAATGGCTACCTAGGACATCCCTCCCAACTATTCGCATTCGATGCCGTGGTCGACTGGCACGAACGCCATGAGATCTTGAAGTGTAAGCGATGGTTCTAGACCATAGCTGCACTAGCTGATAAATCGCAGTCGAGCTGCCACTCAACATCCATAGTGACGTTGCGACGTATGAAACGCCTTGGGGTCACGTCCAGCGCTCAACTCACAAGAACACGACGTGGGACGCGGCCAAGTTCGAAGTATGTGGGCACAAGGTGCGCATTTTCTGCTCCTCTATTACGGCTCCGAGTATGACGTGGGTCCTATTTGTCTCAAGTATGCGGACCTCAGCGAGTTTGGTTACGGCGTGGCCATACTATCTGAATCCAAGTACGGGTTCTCCTGCCATGGCAATGTCCTGAGAATTTCACTTTTGCGAGCGGCGACCGCCCCTGATGCAGATCAAGATCAAGGTGCGTGTTAAGTCTCACTTCATACAAGGTAGATATTCAGTCACAGTGCCAATCACACAGGAATCCACGAGTTTTCATGGGGCGTTTATCCCCATCGAGGTCACTTCCTCCAGTCGGACGTGCCCATCGCAGCTTATATCTTCAACTCTCCACTTCATGGTGTGTCCACCTTCATTCCCACCGCATCTCCCACATGAAATCGACATTGCTTATGCTATGGCAGTACGCTACGTCCCTGACGGCGCAGCGGTAGAGTCAGTGCCCTGCATAACGCCGTTCGTGGTGCTAGGCAGGGATTACAACGTATTCCTTGAGACGTTCAAGCGCGGGGACCTAGACGATGTAAACGGCGCTTGCACGATCGTGCTGCGACTCTACGAGGCCTACGGAGGCCACGCATCCGTCGTCCTACAACTAAACACACCAAAACGAGTCGTTGCGGTGTATGAGACGAACCTTCTCGAGGACGACGCTGGCGCAGTGTCCCTGCCCCTCGAGAAGACGACAGGCGAGTGGGGCGAACGGAGCGAGGATCCGATGGTCCGACTCGCATTCCGCGGGTTTGAAGTGAAGACCCTCAAGATTGTACTCGCGAAAGATACGTGACAGCGGACGTCGAGATTGCAGGGACGTCATCTCAGATACATCGTGCGTTGAGGTCTGGAACTCTTGTTTTTGCAGATTCTTGGACAAGGGATGAACGGCGACTTGTGCATATCCGTTAAGGGGGAAGGCGAAATTGTATGAAGGACGGGATTTCATAGTAGGAAAGAAAAATGTAGTTCAGAAAATATGTACGTGATATGGACAGTAACCTGGTGAAAGAAATACTAGTTGGGCGATTATGGCGATTAATGGCAGGCAGAGACGATAGTCTAGCAACAGAGCGTTGAAGATACGCTTAATAACCTTTGCTACATGTCGAGCAGATTATCCTGATTCTAGTGGGTTGCTCAACCTATTAAAGTATTTCATCTGACTTCAGTTACACCCCGTCGCTCTGCCGCTTCAACCAAGGAAAGGGTGTAAATCACCTCATACATCTTGGGACGAATGTTGACTGAATACTCTTTTTCGATAACAATACTCGAGTAAAGCTTTACAAAAAAAAACAAATGCGACATCTCGTAGGTACCCGACGCTCGTAAACAAATTAGAGTAAATAGTATTCTACACGTTACCCGACAACAAGCACGTGATCTCATCATACCCTCCACGAGATGCAACTTCGAACGGCGTTTCTCCCATATTGTTATGCACTTCCACACTAGCTCCATGCCTCAGCAGAAGCCTGACGGCTGCCACTTTTCCTCCATGTGATGCTACATGCAGCGGTGACCAATCCTCGTTGTCCCGTGCTTCCACATCCGCGCCGTGATCGAGTAAGAATTCAGTGACGCTGAAAAGCCTCTCACCGAGTTCTTTATCGTCGATGACAGGCCTCAATACGCAATGCAGTGGTGTCTGGCCCTCGTCGTTCTTCATGTGGACATCTGCACCACGTTGGACCAGCAGTTGCGCAGTTTCGAGCTTCCCTGCACCTGAGGTCAGATGAAGTGGCGTTGAATGGTTCTCGTCCTGCTCGTTCACATCCGCACCATGGTCCAGTAACAATTGGACCATGTCGGGAAGTCCACGCTGCGCCGCGCGGTGTAGTGGCGTTTGGCCCTTGTTGTCTCGCGCATGGACATTTGCGCCACGCTCTAGTAGAATTTCAGCATGCTCGGATCCCCGCCGGGTTGATACCATATGTAGCGGAGTCGAGAGGTTTCTATCTTGCGCGTCTACTTTCAGACCTTGATCTAACATAAACCGGATAACCTCGGGACCCCCACCATACGACGCATAGTGAAGTAGTGTCTGGCCCTTGTTGTCCAATACATGGATATTTGCGCCACGTTCGAGTAGCAGCTTCGCCGCGTGGGGCATCCACTGGTGAGCCGCAATTTGTAGCGGAGTTGAGTGGTTGTTATCCAGAGCGTCCACATCCAGACCCTGGTCAATTAATAGCTCTATCGTCCTGCAATCTCCGCCCTTTGACGCACGGTGGAGTGGTGTCTGACCTTCGTTGTTCCGTACATGAACCTTCGCACCACGTTCAAGCAGCAGCTGGACGCCCTCGACCGAGCTATTGGAAGATGCAAGGAGCAGAGGCGTTGACTCGTTATTATCCTGCACGTTCACCTCCGAACCTTTGTCCAATAATAGCCGCATCACATCGCAATCTCCTCCCTCCGATGCACAGTGCAGAGGCGTCTCGCCCTTGTTGTTTCGCACGTGAATGTTGGCACCACGTTCGAGGAGCAGCTGCACAGGTTCAATCGCGCTTCGAGATGACACCAAATGCAGTGGGGCTACTTGGTTATTGTCCTGCGCATCAACATCCGCACCGTGGTCCAGAAAAAACTCCAACATATCGCGATCTCCCTGCCTGGCTGGGTAGTGTAACGGGGTGTTGCCCTCAATGTTCCGCGCGTGGACATTTGCGCCATGATCTAGCAGAACCTCCGTACCCTCGACCCCCCAAGAGGATGATACTTCGTGTAGTGGTGTCGTGTGGTTGGCATCCTGCACGTTCACATCCAAGCCTTGGTCCAATAATAGCCGTATAATGTCGGGGCATCCACTGAGAGCGGCATTGTGTAGTGGACTCGTGCCCCGCTTGCTCCGCATGTGGACATTGGCACCGCGTTCGAAAAGGAGCTCTACGGCCTCGACATTCCATTGCAGCGATGCCTCGTGCAACGGGGTCAACTGTGATTTATCCTGTGCGTTCACATCCAAACCTCGGTCCAATAGTTGCCGCATGATGATGTGAAGTCCATTCCTCGATGCTTCGTGTAGTAGTGTCTCGCCATCGTCATTCCGTATATGAATATTTGCGCCACTATCGAGCAGCAACTGTGCGGCCTTGGTGTCTAACGAGTTAGCTTCGCGTAATGTCAGAAATAGAGGAGTCCAGTGCTTGAGATCCATCGCCTCTATATCCGCCTTGTATTCAAGTAGCATTCGAGCAAACTCTGTCTGGCCGCGCTGCACAGCCAGATGAAGTGGTGTCCTGCCTTCCTTCTGCCTGGCCTCCACCTCCACACCGTGGTCGAGCAACCACTTTCCAATGTCGCGGTATCCCTGCATGGCTGCAAAATGCAATGGAGTGTGGTCGTCTACGCCTCTGGCGTCCAAGTCGACTGAGTGGGCAAGCAGTAGCTTTGAGACCTCGACGTGTCCATCAGCTAACGCTGCATGTAATGATGTACCATAACGTCCACACTTGGCGTCTACATCCTCTGGGCGCTTCGAAATGAGGTACTTTGCCAGGCCAAGGAATCCAGACTCCGCAACAGCGTATATAGGAACTGGCGCCAAGCTTTTTGAATTCCCAAACCGCCAGAGCGAGTTTAGGGTGGGGTGCGTCCAGAGGTAGACGTATTTATCGCGCTCCCTAAACCATGCGGCCAAGTGCGGCTTCGTGTCGTCAAGAAGTCGATCCAGCTCATCTTGTACACACGATAATACATTTTCGTCCTCGACGTGGTCCCCAAAATGCTTAGCAGCATATTCTGCTAAAGGTGAACTCTTCGTGCTCTTTTTGTCGACGTCCAATTGAAGCAGGACGGCAAGACAGGCTTGCGCCATGACCGTGTGTGCGGGGCCAGGGAGAATATGATAATTGGAACCATCGCTCTTTGATACGGCAAGCCGATCCGAAATCAGGAACTCTTTGACCGAAAAATGTGAAAATTGAACGATCCGACGATATCCGTCCTCAACTATGGCGATCATGCTCGAGCATGCCAACAGGATAGCTTGTTC
>QLPC01006352.1:0-10374 GCA_003314055.1 Lactifluus hygrophoroides | reverse complement strand
ACCTAGAATGTTTTGTTCGAAGACTGAGTACTGAGTACTGAATACTGAATTCTCAATCAACGCGCTGACGGTTGGCCACTTGAAGAAGATGGAGAGGATCCCATCTATCAATATGTTCAAACGACCCCTTCTGCCGCACACCCAATTACCGGAATTCATTATGGAGCTCAGCCATCCGGCGACTCTATGCCTCCATGCGTGCTATTATCCTTCTCCGACTCCGAGTCAACACAGCTCTGTTCATGTATCTCGGGTCCTTGGCTCACAAAGCAGACCATCTCGTTCCTACAGTACGGCGGCTCTGCTGATGATTTCCCGCCTATCTGATGCATCTCCTTCACCCTCCTGCTGGCGGCAGCCTGAGGCTGCAACCT
Organism: Lactifluus hygrophoroides; assembly: GCA_003314055.1. Taxonomy (NCBI): domain Eukaryota; kingdom Fungi; phylum Basidiomycota; class Agaricomycetes; order Russulales; family Russulaceae; genus Lactifluus; species Lactifluus hygrophoroides. Next base: position 10,000 of record QLPC01006352.1, on the reverse strand, counting down.
AATTTTCGGTCGTCTTGAGGTGGTTCACCTGTAGCTACCCCGAAAATGAAACTATGAAAGTACCAAGTCCGAAAGCTCGAAAGTCTTGAACGGAAACACTAACCGTCAAATTTTACGTACACTTGTGCCTGTCTGTCAGTAGCTACAGGCATGTTGTCACAGTCCGGTCGCTCTCCTGCACCAGAACGCTCTGTCTATGCAACGGAAACTCGTGCGGTGTTTCCTTCCACCGATTCCGAATTAATACTTCCGGATTTCTTACCGGTTCCTGTTCCCGACGAGACATCGCCACTACTTCGACGGCACCAGCGCGCTTCAAGAGTTGAGGGAAACCTTTCTGCCAGCGCGGCCGGTGGAGCGGAGATGGCATTCTTACGCTCCAGTTATCCACCGTACCTCATTGCCGTGGCTACTGAGTACTGAGTGGCCCCTTGATGTCACGGAGACCCCTGGACTCTCTTTTTCACCCGATTCCGATGCGCCTATGGAGGTTTTGCCTGTTGCCCATGAGACGTCGCTGCTGCTGCAACATAAGCGCGCCGAGAGTATATGCATCCGGATGGTAAGTGCCTGGTCGTCTTGTTACATTGTCTGAACGCTATAAGCCATCAGGCATCAGGCCTGCATCAGGCTGTAACATATACCCGCTCATCTTCAGTCTCATACATGTATGCGCTTTCAGCGTCGTTGGAGATTCGTTGCCAATTGTTATCAGGCATTGGCAGAAAATCCCAGATCCATTTCTTGGTCCAAAGGGTGTACGGCCTTTGGTTCGCAGGGTAATCTATAGCGCTTTTTCGCTTTCCGGAATGTATTTCTCCTTGCAACACTTGTCATTGTCCGATGCGGTGGTCTTCAACTTCACAGTGCCAATCCTCACAAACGTTTTTTCTCAAGGAAGCCTTGTCTCTCAAGGAAATAATTGCAGGTTGTAAGTGCTTCTTGACTTCTTCAATCGTGCCAGTGGATCGGTATTTACAACGGTGCTAGTGTGCGGCTTTTTTGGAGTACTTTTGGTCGCCAGGCCTCAGTTTTTTTTCGGCGGTCTGGGGGCAAATTCCTCCGGCTCCATTCCTTAAGAGAGGATGGTATCCGTTACATCAGCAGGGTGTTGCTTCACTTCCTTGGTATTCCTCTCATATCATGGAATAGCGCAGGGCTAACTGACATCTTGGGGTCAGCGGGCAGTTGTCGGTCTGATCTAAGCGGGTGTTAGTATCGCTTTTTATTTCTTTTTACAGAGATAATCCTCCGCACGATCGGAAAGTGTGCACACCCACTTCACGTTCTGGTATTCTTTTCTTCGGGATGTGTAGTCATTTCTGCGATGGGGTATGTCCCGTGCTGTAGCTCGCTTCTGTCTGGGGGCATCCCATTGACCATCTCAGCATGATAATATACAAGATCTATCCAGTAATACCCAGGCGCGTGTGGCTTGCTCTGTTGCTTCTTGTCGGCATATCTGGCTTGATTGCACAGGTGTGCTCTTCTATATCTTCGATTTACTTACTTTTTAAGTCTGATCTATGCTTTCTGAAATCGCAAAGATACTATTGGCCATGGGGCTCCAACGGGAGACAGCCTCCCGCGGTACCCTCGGTATGTATATGGCCGTACGCCTCCCACGTTTGCTTTTTTGGCACGTGCAAACCCTCCAACTTGTTCTAGATCGTCACTGCTGTCATCTTCGAGCTCGCCATTTTTCATACACACCTACGGCACTCTCGATAATTGGGACGGTGGCAATCGTGAGCTCGGCTATCTATATCTCCGTACTGTCCTCCGGTTCCTCTCAGCTTTATGTCATGCTGACCCTCACCCTCAGCTAGCGAAGAAGAGCAGTATACAATTGTCCCACAATCCTGGAGTGGAGCAACCGCGATGCGTAACTCCTATCAGCGAAGATGTTCCGTAACCACGATGACCACAATGTCTTCAGACTACCAACGTTACCAACGACCAATAACCTCAGATGCTTAGACAAGGGAGGTAACAATAGATCAGGCTTCTTCGGGCCGGCAGAAATACGGAAGGTCAATGCCGTTCGTTCGCTCTTGGTGTATATAAATACCGTTCGGAAAGCAAGCAACGCCGGGTCTAGAGCATAGATGATCGTGAAATAAGTAAACATCTCATCAATCGAAGCCCCGCACGCCATCCAATGCTGCAGAGTTAATCTGTGGGACCCCAGTCACTGGCCGTACTTCGTGCTGTAGCTGCCGCGGCCGCGGCCCCATGTATCATACGCGTACGTACTGCACCTTCTTGTGGTTGATTGTTTGCTTCACGGCATCTGAGAAGAGATCGCAGATGGGAAACTTGCCAGGACTGTTTACTAACACCATTGGCTGTCGTGATTGTCGGTTTGTTCTCTCTCGAACTCACAAGGGCTGTTGTTCATTCATTCGATGTTATGGGGACCAACGTGCGGAGTGACACCTCTTGCAAGGGTAAGAGCACCATTGATGCGAGTCATGATGCGTGATGGGTTTTGCCGTAGAGCGAGCAAGTGGTACGAAGTTCCGCGAGAAGGACTGACCGAACCGCAGAACATCATTCTGCTGCCTAAGCGCACGAGCGAGCGTTTGACTCATTTGAACAGCGTAGAATATTCCGATCTTCTCCTTCAGAAGCAGAAGTGACGAAGAGAAGAAGCTGCAAAAAGGAAGGCCCGCGGACGAAAACTCTCTTTCCTACGCGTTGTGGTAAGGTAAAGATCCAACTTGTATCTATCGAGTAGTTTGAACAGTTATCCAAACGTCATCGTAGGGTGGCGTATCAAGAATTTGGGAAGCCATACACGTTTTAGGACTTTGTCCTCATTGGCCAGTGGGAGACGGACCAACGATAAACTCAGATTTTCCCTCCGAATTTGGAGTCAGTTCTATACAAGTCACGAGGGCTTCGACGCTTATTGGTTTACGTACGGGATTTGGTGTCATGGGTTGGTCCTCCGCATCACGTTCTCCGCATCACGTTCCAACGATTCAGTCGCCTCGTACTCGGAAATCATGGGGGACTGATGAGTCCTACACTGGGCGGTTTTTGATTCTGGACCACTATGGCAAACTTTCTGAAATTTCAATGTCTCTGACTCATGTACTCATTGGCTGAGCGATGCGACGTCACCCGGCCCCTCGATACGTTAAGTAATAAACTGCAACAACCCATGGGTATGGACACGTGGACATGTATGTTGTTAACACAGGAGCTACACCAAGTGGTCATGGGCGGGTATTATTGGGGGGAACCACCACGTCCATCATAAAACTACAATAACTGACAAGAGCGACACGATTAGCTGTGCGCAAAAGTTTTTCTCTCATGATCTTGTGTCTAGCCAAACATGTGTCTCAGATCATGTTCTGCCACAGGTGGGAGTATTTGTCATGTCAGTTCCCGGTGTATGCCGATTCAAATGCCATTTGAAACATTATCAGCGATGATGTAATAGTAATTACGGCAACAAACCCCGCGTGACACAGCCAAGATGAAGCCAAGATGTAAGACACATACTGTACAGTTGAGTATTGAATATTTGAGAGTAGAGCTCGACAGGAAGCACAAGTGTTGTGTCAAATACCTACCTATTTTCAAACCTGGCGCCAAGTATTGTACGCTTCAGTATCGTATGTAAAGCTGGAGGGCTGGGGGGTCGGAATCATCCGGGCGCGGCACAGCTGTCACTGCTCATGTGTCCTTCATGCCCATCCCGCGCTTTCCTGATTGTGCTTAGCCGGGCATGGAGCGCCTGAGTCGCTTATCAATTTGTTCACATATCATAGGCCACATAATCTGTATGTAGGTACAAATATACGCAACATTGGAATACTTATCGAAACGTGCATGAACATGTCAAGCTGAGAGCTGTATGAAAAGACAGTAAACAACGCTCCAGAAAATCGCAGTCGCACGAACGATACCGACACCGCATCCGTCAGAGAGAGTCATCCGAAATGCCCGAACGAAACGAAAAGTTAATTATCATCAATGGGTTGGCCTCAGCTGAGCACGGCCCTTGACGACGCGGCCTTCCGAATCGAGGTGAAATCCCGTGCCTGGCCGGCCGGCCCGGGCCTCGAGACACCGTAGTCGCGCACAGCGTCGTGATGGTTCGGTCCTGTGCATTCCACCCACCAGGTTATATTCTTCAACTCGGTAGTAACATGTCTGATCCCCGTTCGCCCTCTTATACCAGCCCTCTCGGCGGCGAAAATAAACCAGAACAGTATCACGACAATCCTTCCATGCTCTCGCCACCCGTCAGGTCACCTGGCTTCAGCGACATCTCGGTGGGTACGCCCAAACCACCCCATCTCAGCTTTCGAAGCTCCGTCGCTCTCATCCCAACACCGGGAACACAATCCAAACGACATCAAACATATGTTCGTCCTCATTCTTAATGGATGGAATATCCATTTCGCTCAACTTTGTTTATGTAGGAGCCGATCGTACTACGATATTGGGTTGTATGCCTGGGCTGTGCTGTACTTGCCGCAATGGGGATCGCTTTGCAGGTTGTGAGAAAAATCTCGCTCGACAATAATGGCGAGTCGTTGCCATTTTGAATCCTGTAGTCTCTGACCTGACCGATGTCATGTCTAGGCTTCTCCGTCCCTGAGAAGAACGTGTTTACTTTTGCTTCGACACAATTCTTGACCGTGAGTGTGCAAGCATTTTACTAATCGATGCAGCTGATGGTTTGTGGGATCAAAGTCGTTCTTCACTTCACTTTTTTTTGTTCCCCTTGCTCTCATGGTTCATGGTTTCGACTGGGCCATCCGATTGTGGAATGTACGCATTTCTCATCCTGCTCGTTACTCTACATCGTCTTACAGTAACTACAGCCATACCTGATCTTGTCTCGAGGAAATGCTACAGCAGATGAAACCCTCCTCGTGGACTACGTACGTCATCTCCCCTCACGCTCCCTTTGTCCCCTCTGAATGCCTTTATAGGTTGCGGATAGGTAAATAACACCAACTTGGCAGCCACGAATCTGACTCATGGTCACAAACCCTTGAACCTAGTCGTCCAATTATTACATACAACGCATTGAGGTTTAAGCATAGACTCATTCTCATATCTGGGACGACAGCGTTAGCATCCTTGCTATTTCAACCGCTAGCAGGATCTGTCGTCTCCATTAGGCCATCTGCCAAATCATTCGGTAATTGGCCATGATGTTTCATCTCGTATCATACTAATATAAGCACTCAGCGTCTACCGCGCAGAGCACCAGAATCATCGGGCTCTCCCCAAACATCGACGACTTGACTGCATACGCTGCGTCAGCTGGTGTGAGTAAATTGTAGTTCTGGTTTTCGTTGCCGCTGACACGGTTGCTTCACAAGTTCGCAGAAGCTTCAGGTTAGTTTTCCATCGGTGCCTACCCAAGTTGCGTAGTGCTAAACAACTCCATAGTCTTCAATAGCCTCGGAGATCCTCAGTTCACAATCGGAGGTTGGGCTACTGCCGAGTTTGTGGTAAGTGTTACGCCTGACATTTGAACTTGAATTGATCATCACCCTGGTGGTTCCCACTGTAGTTCCCCACTGACCCTTATCTGAACGGCACCGTGGCTGTGAACACAACTGGCATTCAAACTAATGCAAATTGTGCTGTTCCAAATCAAGTCACCGTCACCCCGTCCGCTACTACGGGCCTCTCGACGTTGTCTGCGACTTCTGTTGATGGTTGCTCGTTGCAAGTGTCCGTCAATCCCAACTCTGCAGACCAACAGTTCGGCGTTGTGAATGTGCCTAATTGTGTGGTCAATACGACGAATCCGGCTCTTCAAACCGTGCGTCAATCGATATTTATTGGTACGAGTGTTAACGTACTCATACCTTCTAGGTCTTTTTCTGGTTTTGGCAACAAAACCCAGCCCGCTCTGCCGGTATTTTCTGTCAACCACGCATACAACTTTTTGACGTGACTGCCTTTGCGTTCCTCAACAATAACTCCTTGGCCAGCGTTATAAAACTTGATAACTACCCGAAAGCGAACAACGTGTCTGGCCCCCCATTGTCCAATTCCCCGTACAATGGGTATGACCTTTACTTGGTTCCTCCTTCCTACGCCTCGTCTCATTCCAAACTCGGTTGCCTAGACTTATTTTCCCCGATTCACCGAACATAAATGTGCAATCGCGAGCAAACTCTATTCGATCTGGCATCCCCGGTGCCATATTCCGGCTGGCACAGCAGTCACCCGGCGGTCTTGATTCAGTGTTCCAGGATCCCAACGGTTTTCTGACGAATACTCGGATAGTCTACGTATGTTATTCCTCTCATAGATGAATGTCGCGTGATGCTGAATCCTCGTAGACTCGGTATCTCTCCTTTGCAACAACATCAAATTACTTTTTACCCTCAAATCACACAGTCCCTGCTGAGATCACACAGCTTGTTCCACGTCTATTTATTGAGCACGTCCTTTTCCTCTCTCATGCTCACACATCCTATATATTAACGACGCGTATCACCAGGGGCGTTCCCGCATACTTCCTTGCTTGGCTTTGCATCCTGGTGGCCATCATCACGTTTAGTGTTCACTCGTGGCACTTCCGACAGCGCCGCCCGATATACCTCGCTCACCCGCCTGGCTCGATCGCCTCGGCCGTTGCACTGACGGCACATTCTGGCTTCGGGGAGCTGCTGAAGCCATACGATAATAAGGCTGCGTTTTCTCGTGCGCTCGCCCCACTCCGATTCTGTTTGGACCGACGTACAGGCGCGATTGTGGTGGATGATTCGGCGATTGCTGATGCTGCGGAATTTTCGACGCAGGTGGCTAGGGACGAGACGATGATGACGCTGATTGCGGGTGGTCAGCGACATCAGCGAGAGGATAGTGCAGGGGTCGAGACTCCGCTGGCGGCATAGTTGGCTGACGCAGTGATGGTCATGATCTTTTTCTTCTTTATATTTCTCCATCACGAATCAGCGGTAATGATACATTATACCATCGGACTTTAGGGAGACTTGTCTTGCCCCATTTGTTTTCATTCTATGACTGTAGGTTGAATTTTAAACTCTGAGACTGGGCAATCTCTTGGCTCTTGACCGGCACCGCACGCGCGCCTTTTGTATGATCAGTAGCGCCCGTGCATAAAAATAGAATGCCAGGTGCCTCAACCTCGCCCATTTTACCCCCGGGCCCCTGTGAGCGCTGAATTGCCAGTTCTCTCAGAATCTACTGTATCAATGTTCTCCTGATATCATTACTCGGACCGCATGACGAGCCTGATGTGCCCTTATCGCTCATGGGAGTGTGATGGGATGCGGCGGCCGCATACCTGCTACGTCCTATACCACCCTGTACCCTGCCCTTCGCGCACGCGCGCACGAAGCACCTGAGCGCTGAGCCCCTTGATACTCTCCCACGCTCTTCATCTATTCATAAACGTACATAAACTCCCCAGAGCAGAGGCGAAGACCTAGACAAATCTGGGCCTTACTCCACGGAGCGAGAAAAAGGTAATGTGGAGCCCAAAAGAAGCGCTAATTCATTGCATTATGCTAGTTGCGCCCATGGGACGCCCGCTGTTACGGTACAACTTACCTCGTGTTGCCCTGTTTCACCACCTCACGGCACCGGCAATGATGTTGGTTGTCATTCCGACCTCTCACCAGTGGAGGAGTGCAGTGATAGAGGGATCACGCCGTAGTGCAAATCATTTGCTGTACTGTACTGCACGGTGCATAGGGCATTGCGGTTCCGACGTGATTTTAACTATTAATTAAACCATTTTCGGTGCGTGGAACTAAATCACGTGCGCCTTGTTGTTCAAGTCTTTCAATTTTAGACCTACTGATTTGCAAACTACGAAAAATCGTTCGTCTGAAGGGACAGGTGTGTTTATCGTGCTCTGTATCTCTGACATTTTTAGGAGATGATGCTGGGCGGCTCTGCAATGCGTACTGGGGCTGTATTTGAGGTGCATTCCGTGCACTTTCCGCCGATCAAGGCACATGTATTTGCCGAACACAGCCGTGCGGCTCTGAAAGAAAGGCATCGATAATCGATAGCATCAACCGTCTCGTCCTTGGCACCAAATGTTGAGATATCATCTCGTCCCGGAAGCGCCCTCTCGGATGAAGGCCAAGCCTTGATGACCGTAAACCCATGTCTAATAAAGCGAGATTGACGCGGGGAAGTAGCTCGTCGTTGACCTTGGGTCCGGAACCATGGTCGATCTCAGGCCTGCCCAGGGAAGCAGCTGTGGCGTTCTTGCAACGGGTCCCGGCGTCCCATGGACAACTGTCACCCCTGTATGTACTCTAGATGGCAAGAGCAAATTCTACATAGCCCAATCTTATCTGGCCTCATGGCACATTGAGACCAAATAGACAAGAACTCCGGGGTTTTCCAAAGGTCTATTATTAGTTAATTGAAAGTTATGGGTTATGGGCGCTTGCACTGGTTGATCCAAATCCCTTTTAACGCGACCGGTGGGATGATGCCCTCCTTTTCCCTCCCCTCCCCCCGACTTGCCACATACCATCACTGAACTGCGACATGTCTGATCCCCGACCGAGTTCCTATCCTAGCAGTCCCGACGCTACGCGCGAAGCGTTACTATATCGCGACAATTCTGCCATGCAACATATGAAGGCTCCTCGGCCCAATGACCTGGAGATCCCACGGCGACCGAGCACCTTCCGTAGCTCCACTGGCCTTATCCCAACGCCGGGACAATTCACGAAACGACCTCCGCAATATGTACGTTGTCGTTCAAGAATCATGAGCCTTTCGCTCATCATCCTTCTGTAGGAGCCTATGGAACTACGATTTTGGGTCATATCCTTGGGCTGCGCAGTACTTGTCGCTTTGGGGATTGGCTTGGAGATTGCGCTGGCCGTCGGGGGCAATAACGGTGCGTCGTGTACCGTCTTGGAATTTATGATGACCCTGTGTTGAGTCCATCTGCTTTCTAGGCTTCCCCATCCCAGTGGGGACTGCGTTTCATCCCGTTCGGACGATATTTTCAATCGTGGGTGGACAATATTTGTACATCTTGCAGGAAAGCTGACATACTTGTTGGGGGGCTTGAAAGTCATTCTTCCCCTCGACCCTTTTCGCTGGCCTCACGCTCATGATTGCCGGTTTCGACTTCTCTATCCGACAGTGGAATGTACGCCTCCCCGTAGAGCCCACCAGTTTGACTTATCTTATGATACCTACAGCCTTATCTCGTCTTGTCTAAAGGAAAGGCCACGGCAGATGAAAGCCTCCTTCTGAGCTACGTACGTAAAATTTGTCCAGACTCCTTTTCTGCCTCTGAACACATGTGCAGGTTAATCAAGGGTAAATGAACAGCGTCAAACTAGCATTCACGAAGTTCGCTCATGGATACTTGTACTCAGCCGTTTAATGTGTCTCTTCGACGCACAAAGGTTCAATCACAAATTCGTTCTCGTGTCTGGGTTCACGGCTTTTGCGGCATTGCTATTTCAACCTCTAGCAGGATGTATCATCTCCATGAGACTGCTTCCGGTATCATTCCGTAAGTGACCACGATGCTGCCTCCATCTCGAAACGTCTCACTCTCAGAACGTAGCCTCAACTGCTCAGAGCATCAGTACTTCTGGACTCTCCCGATACATCGGTGATCTGACCGGATTCGCTGCATCAGCTGGTGTGAGTGCACTTTTGGTGCCGTCAGTTTCCTTATTGCTGACATGATTACTTCACAAGTACGCAATAGCTGCGGGTTTGTCATTTACGTAATTTTAGGTCATGTGGCCGCTGATCAACGTTCGTTTTCAGTCACCAATGAGCTCGACGAGGATCCTCCCTTCGTTCGCTATGATTGGGTTACTGCTCAGTTTACGGTAACTACTTAAACATCGCAAGGTGGTTTATGATTGACTTACATTGGATTGCCTTGGATTGCCCTGGCTATAGTTTGATGATGGTGTGGATACTACTGTCCCTGGTACCATAACTATCGACACAATGGCCATCCAAACTCATACACACTGTGCTGTCCCAA